>PVIC010004895.1:0-60462 GCA_004025085.1 Thryonomys swinderianus | reverse complement strand
CCTGGAGGATATACTAATAAGTGAAATCAATAGATCACAGATAGACAATTTCCAGATCTTCTCTTTGGCATGAACACCTGTAGATGCAAATGAGCTCTAGAAAGTAGGACAGCTTTTATAGAGTGGAAAACTTCTATAGGAAACTTGGTGTGGGAATGTGATGAGGGGAAGGAATAAATATGCTTCTGAAAGAAAATAAAATAGCATGTATAAAGGGGGTGAGGAGGAGTGGGTGGGTAGGGTTATGGGTAAAAATGTGAATTAACTTGTGTCATATACTGGTACAAATTCCCCAAAGTTATATGTGATGTTGAGATTTATATAAATTGTACCAATAAAGAATTCAATTTTTAAAAAAAAGCTTATCAAAATATATAGTTACAAGATAGACCCTCACTAACTAGAATATAAAACACTCTTACTGGGAGCTATTGTAAGGCCTCAGTGGACCCATGATGCTATAATGCTCAAGAGCAAGATTATATCAGCACAAGATCCTCATGAACTCAGCATTATCACTGCCCTGCTGAGATATCTGATACTCCCTAGGAAAACAAAATCCTCCCAACTCAGAATTATTGCCACCCACTGAGACATCTCATACTCCTTCAGTTTATAGGGTCCTGGTGAGTATGGGATTGTCTCTGCCCTGTGAATCCTCTGCTACTCCCTAAGAACCTACCTAATAAACAGTAGCAAACTTTGTGTGTCTTTGTCTTTGCCCTCTGAGGTGGTGAACTTTCACTGCTATGGATACTTAAATTTGTGCAAATCTCTCCTTTTGTTTTTCTTTAGCCCTTCTCCTACCCCTTTTTAGGCAGCCAGATTGACAGGCTCCTAATACTTTGTGTTTATCCACCTCAGTGGCTGTTCTGTTGTCCATGCACAGAATGTGAAAAACGGCACAGATATTCATAGAAGCACAGCGTGAATTTTCTTTCTGAGGTTCAGTTCTGTCTTGTTAAGCTTCTCCATAACTGGACTCTCAGAGGAATGAAACCCTTTTCCACTGGGACACGGATTACATCCGACTCCTTCCATGATGTGAAGAGCAACAAGTTGTCCCCATTGCAAGAAATATATATAGTTTGAGTATGGATTTAATTTTCTAGCTCAAACTTTTCCTTCCAGCAGTATTATCTGTGGAAGTATAGTTCATTACTTATCACTATGATACTCTGCATAACAGTTCTTCTGATCAAAGAATTGATTTGACAGAAAAAAATATAATAATTGACTATTCAATGTAGCAATTCTTACAAAATAATGGGGCTTAGAAAATTTGGAAATCGCTCTCTGAAGAATCAGTTATGGTATTATGTAGGAGATAGAAATGAGACTGAACACTTTAAAAAGATACATATATGCTGTACATGATACCATTATTATACAAAATACATTATAATATATATATATAAATGATGTGATCACAAAGTAAAGGTTAACATGTAAAACTTATTACAGTAAAGACATATTAACATTATCTCCTTCAAAATAATCTTTCTCACTTTAAACACACCATCCTATCATACTTGCCATTTCTGAAGGCATACTGGATCCCTTTCTGTGAATGTCTTTATTTTTCTGTTTTAGCTTCCTCTATGTCCTGAAACGTTTACCTTTCATAATAACTAACTTTGAGGAAGTAGTAGAAATTCCACAATAATGACTTCAGTGAACACGGTAGATGAGGACAAAATGTGATTTTTTCTGCGATTTCTTTTCTGTTGGGTGGTACTTGGGAAATAGCATTCACCATAATTTTATCACATCACCTGGAAACTTATGACAGGACTTCAGAGGTGCTTTAGAAAGTGGAAACAACACTGGGCTAAATGTGCTCTAAGTGAGTTGGACTCTTAGAGAGAGATTAATGCATCTTTTACTATACAGCATTTTTAAAAAACTTAAATTACTAGAAAATGTTTAATCACTCTGTGTGTGTGTGTGTGTGTGTGTGTGTGTGTGTGTGTGTGTGATCAGTGTTCAGGGCATAGGACTCTTCCTTCTGAAAGGGTATATCAACTCTATAAACAAAATTAAATTCATGCTACTATAATCCTAATAACTCACTCACAGAGTTCTTTTTTTGCTTTTCAACAGCTTCAAGCATTATCGATTTGAAGATTTTGCTTTTCACCTGGGGACAGTGATTTCATTTATTGTAAATTAATCTGTCTCCT
This sequence comes from Thryonomys swinderianus, assembly GCA_004025085.1. NCBI lineage: Eukaryota > Metazoa > Chordata > Mammalia > Rodentia > Thryonomyidae > Thryonomys > Thryonomys swinderianus. Next base: position 58,279 of record PVIC010004895.1, on the reverse strand, counting down.
GTCCATTTTAGTTTTCCCAAATCAATGAGCAAAGAGGCAAAGAGGATGATTAGGCTATTGACTGGGATAACTTATTTTAGTTATCAGGAGAAATCTGGTGTTGCAGGTAAAAAAAAAAAGTGGGAAAAGGAAGAAATGAGAATTCAGATACAGAGTATTTTCTTGGGAATCTCATTATTTTTATATTAACTCTTAAAAGAAGCGTAAATGTTTGGGCCACTGAATACCAAAAATCACTTAATAATGAAGGTATAAATAACTCTGAGAAGCAATCTTTTTGTCTGAGTACTATTGGATAATATAAACAAGAAAAAGTAAATATAGAATAAATTTTGTGAAATTGTGCATGAAAGAGAGCTTTAGTTGTAGTGAATTAATTTTCCTTGGTTGTTGTGCATTCTTTCTGCACTGTATGGTCTACTGTTGAAATTTCCAAAAGTATTTTTTATTTATGTTGTTTGGGTTTCTATTTATGGAACTTTTATTATTTATTTTTAATTTATTTTATTGGTACATTATATACATACATTATGCTCACATTCAACATTGAGAATTTGTACCTGTACATGACACATCTTGATTTTCAGCCATTCTTTGTGGAGTGAGATGCAATTTCAGTATCGTTTTCACCTCCATCTCTCAAATGGCCAGTTATGTGAAACATTTTTTCATATGCTTCTTGGCTGCTTTTACTTCTTCCTCTGAAAAGTGTCTGTTCATTTCAGATGCCCATTATTTAGCTGGGTCTTTAAGTCTGTGGAGGATCATTTAAGTTCTCTATACTCTAGATAGTGTTTCGTTGTCTGAGAAGTGCCTGGTAATATTTTTCCCATATTGTAGGTTGTCTTTTCACTCTGCTGGTGGTTTCTCTTGCCATACAAAAGCTTTTTAATACGACAAGATCACAGTTGTTGATTCTGACTGCTAGCTCTCATACTGCTGAGGTTTTGTTCATAGTCTTTGCCCAAGCCAGTGTCTTCAAGAGTACTACTTAACCTGTATTCCAGCAGGTTTAGTGTTTCTGTTTGAATATTTAGGTCTCTAATCCACTTTGCTTTTTCTTTGGTACATGGAGAAAGAGAGAGATCTAGATTTAGTCTTTTGCAAGTTGAAACCCAGTTTTTCCAGCAAAATTTGTTAAAGAGGCTATCTTTCCTCTCTTGAGGGTGTTTGCCTTATTTGCTGAACATGAGGTGGCTTAGGGTTATTTCTAGATATTCTAATCTTCCACTGGTCCTTCGTTCTGTTTCTTTGCCAGTACCTTGCTGCTTTTATCACAGTAGCTTTGAAGTATAATTTCAAGTTATAGTATAATTTCAAGGGGACTGTGATACTCCCTACCATGATCTTGTTGCCTAGGATTGCATTTGCTATTCTAGGCCTCTTGTGGTCCCAGAAGAATTTTTGCCTTATTTTCTCTAGCCCTCTGAAATGTGTTGTTGGAATTTCAAGTTAGTTCTTCCTACCCAGGAACAAGAGATGTCTTTCCATTTTTTTAAAAATATTCTCAATCTCCCTTTTCAGAATGCTACAGTTTTCAGAGTAGAGGCCTGTCTCCTCCTTTGTTAGACTGATTCCTAGATATTTCACTTTTTTGGATGCTATTGTGAAAGGAATTGATTCTCTGATTTATCTTTCAGTGAGTTTGTTGTACATGCATACAAAGGTTATTGATTGTTGTGTGTTGACCTTGTATGCAGCTGTGCTACTAAACTTGTCAATTAAGTCTAGTAGTTTTTTGACTGAGTTTTTAAGATCCTCTATGTAGAGTGTCATGTCATCAGTGTTTAATGATAGTTAACTTCTTCTTTCCTAATATTTATTCCTTTTATTTCTTTTGTCTCATTCTGTGGCTAATTTTTCCAAAATTATATTGAGCGGGAGTGGTGATAGTGGGCATCCTTCTCTTGTTCCTGATCTTAGTGTGAAAGATTTCAGATTTTTACCACTTAATACAATGCTGGCTATTGGTTTCTCATAAATACTTTGTATCAGTTTGAGATAAAGACCACCTATTCCAATTTTCTGTAGGGTTTTTTTAAATCATGAATAGGTGTTGAATTGTATCAAAAGCTTTTTGTGCATCTATTACTTCTTATAGTTTTTACTTTTCTGCCCCTATCTGATCTTGTATGCTCTATATTTAGCTCACTCAAGTCTTAAATTATTAATCATAATTATTTGAAACTGCCATAACTATAGTACCTGTATTGTGTTTGAATCTGGTTCTGATACTTTTCTTTTTAGATTGTGCTGTTACTTTCATTTTCATGTATTTGTTTTTTATATTTTTGAAGTGGCAAAAATTAGACATACTGTTTTGGGTAACAGGAAATGGCAAGTAGGCCTTTCATGTGAGATCTTATGTTAAGCTAGTTAAGAGTTGGAGGTGGGCTTAGGGCTTGGTATAGTTTGTAGATACCAGAGAATTCAAATTCCTCTAGTCCTCTGATTTTTTTTTCCTTTGTTTTCTTGACTTTCAGGCTTCTAGCTGTACTCTGTGCCCAGCAGCTTTTTCATATGTAATCCATTACTGTTACACTACCGATGAGGGGAAATTTGGGGTGGAGGAAGAGTGTGTCATAATCTTCAGATTCGGGGCTCTGTAGGTCTATATCACAGATCTGTAGTCCTTGCAAGCATCTCTGTCTGTAAGTCACCCTCCCAAACCCCTCCCAGTTCTCATTATTTCCTTCTGTATCTGCAAGATTCTCAGTGTAATCATTTGAATTCCCCTTTTTTGCTAAGTAAGTCAACATGGCTGTAGCAGGCTAGACGGGACTTCAGGATGGTATTGATCCTCTTGGCATATTTCCCTGAGGTCTACTCCTCTGTCAAGAGAAGAAGCTCTGAAGTTCTCACTGGAATGCTCTTCTCCTCCCACTGACAGAGACATGGAGAGGCTCATGTCTGAATCGTGCCTATGAAAACACAGTGTAGTTGCTTGAACCAAAGACACTTAGGTATAGAAGCACAGGACATGCTCAGTGGCACCGTACTGTGCTCACAGTCAATAAATTAATCAAATTTACTACCCCAGTTATTTCCTTTTTAAAATTTTTTCTGTATCATTATATACTGACCAGAACCTCTGCTCCAGGATAGTAGATCTCCAATCTTATATTAATGTTTCTGTCTCTCCAGATTTTAGGATCATCACAATTTGCCCTGTGACTTTAGTTCTCCGCCAAGTTTAAGGAAAGTCATAACTTTTTATTTGTTCATCTTTTCCTTGTCATAAGTTTAGGAGTGGTGACTCTTACACTCTGTAACTCTGTGAAACTTCTACCCTCTGCTTTTAAAAATGGCCTCACAAATATATTTTACAAAATATGGGGTGCGCTTTAACTTTGGAAAAGGAAATTTCATGATTTTACAAAAATTTATAGATGTGAAAATGTTGGTCTTCCTATCAGACATATCGTTAAATGTTTTAAAAATTGATAATGCCCTTTTTTTTCTTTTCATACTTTTAAGAATATTAAGTACTTATTCTTTCCACCTTTCCCCAAATGAGAAATGACTATTTTCTTTAACATCTTCAAACTAATAATTTCTTAGTACAGACTCTTACATTGCCTGCCAATGTCCATCAGAAACTGTGACCACTCTTTTCTCACTTGTTAAAGCTTGTGTTGAAACTACTAGAAACAACACTTTGGGAATATGAAAATCGATGTCTTTTGATCCTGCTACTTCTAATGTCACTTCCCCTTCTGGAGTTTTAGATGCCTTTAAAATTTTTCTGAATAAAAATATCTTCTTTTCCATTTACACTTCTTGCTTCTGTTGTGGAGGGGATGAATGATTCTGACCCCTTGTCAGCAATTTCTCTTATTTGGTTGGCAAAAGGGATGCTCTTCTGAGTCTATATATATTTCTCACCTTCAGAGAATGTAGTAGATTTCTGCTACTTGTAAGCTGGAACATAAGGTTATTAATTTTGGTCATAAAATAAATAAAAGAGATTAATGAGTGGCAATTTAGCATGGTACGGTTAACTGCAGAACTCAGATCTCAGAACCTGGCTTTGTTTCCTTAAGTGAAACAGTCTATTCCCTGAAAATTCTATTCCCCAAAACAAATGATATTCTGTTTGGAAGTTCTATGATTCTTTAAACACCATTCTAGTGTCAAAAAATATCATAAACAACAAATTCAACAACATACTTGTACACATGGAGTTAAATTTTAGGAGAAGGAAGTAAGCAGTGAGTGAAGAAAAAGAAATTAAGGCCCCCAAAGAGCATCACTTGTAAAACAAATTCTACAGAGGCTTAGAGTAAGATTATTTATAAGAGCCAGGGAATGATCTTTTGAATCAAGTCATTAGGATTGGCTTCAAATCATAGTGATGGATGGCATAAAAATGGAAGTAGTTTGTGGAAATAAAATTGGCAAAAATTGAATCTATGGAGAGTAGTTTTGCTAAAGAGTACTATGTGAAGGAGAAAATATGACAAAATAAAAATAAAGGTTACAAACAAATTAGGTAACAACATGTAAGGTAGGTGAGATCTCCAGATTGACTGACTGATTGATTGATTTTTGTAGCACAAGGGATTAAACTGAGACCCTTGTACATCCAAGTTTGGTGCAGCACCACTTGAGCTAAATCCTCACTCAGCCTGTGAGAATTCTAGATTTTATTGAAAGTATGATTAGAAGCCATTGATACATTTTCTCTCAATACTATGACTTAGTATTGCTTCTTAAAGTAACTTTATTCTCGTGTTTTGAAAATACACAGGTTAAAATATACTTACACGATAAAAAAATAACCACATTACATCTGTGAAGTATTTTCTCATTCAAAAAAAATGTTAAATCTATTAACTCATGTAGATGTTACATTCTCAAGTACTCCATAGGTAAGGTACTACATTTTAAGGTTTTATGCTCATGTAAAATCTTACATCTCTATTATCTTGGTAAAAGTTATGTTATTTATCACACACAAATACATTATATATACAAACATGTCTGTCTTATGATTTTATAAACTATTAAATCAGATAATGTAAAAAATGAGTTCTAAACTAAAGCCTCCCTGATATAAAGAAAGCTCTTCATAAGAAGTACATATTCTACTAGATCTGACTCTGAGGTACACACATTTGTCTATCTGGAAAGGTACTGCAAATTTCTACTTTGTCCCATTTTTTATGGATTAATTCCACTCTCAAAATGGCTTGATTTATTTTGCAGACATTTGTCTTTATTATTGATTTTTACTATAAAGCATATCTGTTTTTTGTTCTAGGTTACTTTTCCCCCTGCTAATGTCATTTTATACAACAGTGCAAACTGTTGTATAGCCCTTGCAAGATTCATAAGTGTTGTTTTCCATTTCATGCAAAAAAAGTTTTTCTTTTATTTATTTGAAGAAATGCCTTCCTCCTCCATCTCTCTTCCTTTTCTGCTTCCTTCCTTTATTTTTTAAATAGTCAATAAAACTCCCATTGTTCAAGTGTTTATATATGTCCAAAATATACATGGTGGGTTTCCAAAGTAGTAACATTAAGAAGGATTCTTTGGGAGCTGATTATTTTACAAAGCCAGATCCTTCATTATTGAGATCAGCATTTTCACAAAAGGGGCCTTAGAAAGAATCCTCCATTCTACCATGTGAGGAAGCAGCCAGAGGTGAAGCTGGTGAACCAGGAGGACCATGTATCTTTGCAGACTCTCCATCTGCTAGTGTTTTTATCTTTGTCTTCCCAGACTTCAAATCCAGATATATTTATTTCTGTAATTAATAAGCCACTCAGTTCAGTGGTGAGGTTAGAGCAGCTTGAATGGGCTAAGACAATAAGAGAAGTTTGAAACTTTATATTAATGTAACATATTAGCTTTCCTTATATTTTCCTTATGTCATAAAATTATTAATTTCCAAAGAATCACATTCATTCGATTTTTGTTGTGAAAAACTTCACAGAAGTTTAACTTATTTAATATGCATAATTGCATGCCAGATGTCAGACACTTGCTAGGTTTTGCAAAACTACTGTGAAATTATACTTCAAATCCTGGTTTTTAACTACAGTTAGAGAACACCTTTAAGCAACTTGTAATTATGAATTGCTCTAAAACACAAGCATAACTGAGGCCTTCTGACACAAACTTTATCTCCAAAATTAGAGTGAGTACACTTTTTTAATTGAATTCTTTATTAGTATGTTTTATATACATATCACAATCACACTCAATATTGGGGAATTTGTACCAGTATATGATACTAGTTAATTCTCATTTTTACCCATATCCCTACCCACCCACAACTCCCCACCTCTTATATACAGGCTATTTCTTTCTCTTTCCATATTTCATATTTATTCTTTCCCCTTTTATATTCCCCCACCACATTCCCTTTGAATATTTCCTATTTTACAAAATCTATCATACATTCTAAAACTCATTTACATCTAAAGGTTCTCATATCAAAGAAAAGATATGTATTTACGTATCTGGGATCTATTTTTCACTTATTAATGTGTCCTCAAAGTGTATCTATTTGTACATCAATGACTGAAACTTGTCATTCTTTATAGCAGAGTAATACTCCATTTTATTAAATACACACACACACACACACACACACACACACACATCTTCTTTATCCAGTCTCTAGTTGATGGGCATCTGGGTTGTTTCCAAGATGGGGCTATCACAAACTGAGCTGCTATAAACATGGTTGTACACATGTCTTTACAATATGATTCTTTTAATTCCTTTGGGTATATTCCTAGCAGGGGAATAGCAGGGTAAAATGGAACCTCTAATCCTAGTTTTCTGAGGAATCTCCACACTGATCTCCACAATGGTTGTACAAGGCTACAATCCCACCAACAGTGGAGAAGGGTTCCTTTCTTCCTGCAGCCTCGTCAGCATTCATTGATGATTGATTTCACAATAGTAGCTATTCTTTGTGGATTGAGATGAAATCTAGGTGTTCTTTTCATCTGCATCTTTCAAATGACCAGTGTTTTGAACATTTCTTCATATGCTTCTTAGTTGCTTTGACTTCTGCCTCTGAGAAGTGTCTGTTCATTTCAGATGCCCATTTTTGAATGGGAGTCTTCAAATTTGGGGGGACTGATTTGTTTAGGTTCTTTATATATTCTAGAGAGTAGCCCTTTGTTTGACAAACAGCTGGTATAGATTTTTTCCCATGTTGTTCATTGTCCTTTAGCAGCGCCAGTGGTTTCTTTTGCTGTGCAGTTTTCTAGTAGGATGAGATCCCATTTGTTGATTCTGTCTGCTAGTTCTTGTGCTATAGATTTTGTTCATAAAGTCTCTGCCTAAGCCAGTGTTTCCAAGAGTTTTACCTAACCTGTTTTCCAGCTGGTTTATTGTTTCTGCTTTAATGTTTAAGTCTTTAATCCACTGTGATTTTAGTTTAGTTTGTGAAAGAGATAGGCCTAGCTTTAGTTTTGGGCAGGTTAATGCCCTATTTTTCCAGCACCATTTTTTTTAAAGAGGCTGTCTTTCTTCCATTGAAGATGTTTGGCTTCTTTGTCAAAGATAAGGTGGCTTAGTGTATCAGGGGTTGTGTCTGCATCTTCTAATCTATTCCACTGGTCCTCAGGTCTGTTACTTTGCCAGTACCATGCAGTACACTTTTTTTTTTTTTTTTTGAGACAGGATCTCGCTTTGTAGTTCAGGCTGGCCCTGAGCTCACTATGTAGCCCAGGCAAGCCTTGAACTCAGCAATCCAACTCTCTCTGCCTCCCAAGTGCTGGGATGGCAGGCATGAGCCACCATGCCTGGCTTGCAGTACACTTTTGATAGCAGAAACTAACCTGGTGCACAGCCAAGGCTCTCACAGTTTTGTCAGAGTTGAAAGGTGCCCTGAGATTCTGGTCAACTCCTTTGGTACTATTGTCTTGGGCCCCAGATTGGAAGCTCAGATAAGAAGCAGGGTTAAAAAAAACCAGCCTGGAGGGCCAGAGGGTTAGCTCAGTGGTTCGGGTGCCTGCCTCGCAAACACAAGGTCCTGAGTTGAATCCTGGTAACCACATACACTGCTGGGCATGGAGACTCACGCCCACCAACAATCAATACCACATTGCCTGGCATGGTGGCTCACACCTGTAATCCCAGCACTTGGGAGGCAGAGGCAGAAGGCTTGCTGAGTTTGAAGCTTGCCTAGGCTACATAGTGAGGTCAGAGCCAGCCAAACTACAAAGCGAGACCCTGTCTCAAAAAAAAAAAAAAAATAGCCTGGAATATTTAGCATGTTTATGCTCTAGTCACAATTTTGCCAGTTTGATGATAAATACAACTTTTATTTAGGTTTAAACATGAAAAACTTTATTTTTTACTACATTAAAAAATGCAATTTGCAAAATTTCTATCTTGCTCAGAGTGCTGCAGGTTTTTCCTGCAGGGAGATGGGACACTGAGACATTTTTCCCAGGAAGAAATTTATTCATACAGACTCTGACTCAGACAATTTGTCTCCAAAGGCCTAGTACCCCCAAAATGGGGCATTTAGAGCCTTTTATACAACATTTTTGTCCTTGTCTCCTTTATATGGACATATACTAACATTTTACAGTCTGTCTGGGTATGATTTATTTTAAGGAGTTGCATAAGAGCTACTCAAGTGTACCCAGAGGCTGATACCTCTGCACTGAAAAAAGCTCCCGAGAGTCACATTGGAAGGTTCCTACCACATTCCGTTCACTGATGCCCAGGCCCCATTCTAATTTGGAACCTCATCTTAGGTCAGAGGTTTAGACTTCCATAACATCATTACATACATGTTTTTTTTTTCTTTCAACCATTATCTCAACGAGGTTGAAGACATTCAACCAAGGTAACCAGGCAAGGTAGAATCAAAGAGGTTCCCCAAGTCGGGAGTGTAATTCCTATGAAGGTTTTGAATTCCCTGAGAGCTGAAAACCACCTCCCAAAAAGTCTCTCTGGGTCTCAACCTTTCCTGGTCTGGGATGGAATGTGAGCAGTTTTCTTATTCAATCTGTAATCTCCTCTAGGACTCTCCCTTCATCATATATTTGTAGGCAGCAGTTACTTAAGTAAATTTTGTACCAACCCCTCCTTCCGAAGCAAACATAATCTAAGGACAGGCTATTTCAATAGACAGCAATATGCAGTTTGGTTCACTGCTTGGCTAATAGTTAACAACTTTAACCGTTTGTTTAGTTATAATTTTCACAATGTCTGCTGTGTAATTTTGTACTTTCGCATATAAACAAGTTTGTGGTAGCCCCAGGACCTACTCTCACCCCAGTGGCTGGACCATAATAATGAATTATGTGACCAGAGAGACATTGGTTGTCTTTCCAATTGTCAATTTGCAGGTTAGATCATTTTCTATGGGTTTCCCTTCCCTATAGCTCTGGACCCCCAGATGTTGTCCCCTGGGAAGTGGGAACAGAATGAAAGACAATTAAATGGCCCCTAACATACAATACCTTGACCAGTTTGGTGGAGGAAGAGCATAAGAAGTTCTTTTGTGTGTCCAATGGAGTCCATCTGGAGTCTACCATTTGATGTCTAGGTCAATCTCGTCCCAGGGTCCCCTTGGCTGAGAAAAGTTTCAGGATTTTCATGTAGAGAAGAGAAACCCCAGAGCGCTCCCACCCAAGGAACTAGCTTCATTCGTGTTCTCTCTACACAATTGTCTCCCAGAAAGAGAGGAAGATTTTAGATATTAAAAGATGTCTAGTAATTTTTAAGAATTGTCAAAATAAAAACAAGATTGAGGACAGAACTTCATATTGCAGCCCAAAGGTTAATCATTTGAAATAACATGTTGACTAAAAAGAAGGAAAAATTCTAGTTTACGGGCCGGAGGGTTAGCTCAGTGGTTCCGGCACCTGCCTTGCAAGCGCAAGGACCTGAGTTCGATCCCCGGTTACCACATATAATGCCGGGCGTGGTGGCTCACGCCTGTAATCCCAGCACTTGGGAGGCAGAGACAGAAGGATTGCTGAGTTTGTGGCGGCTTGCCTGGGCACCATAGTGAGCTCAGGGCCAGCCTGAACTACAAAAGCGAGACCCTGTCTCCAAAAAAGCAAAAAAAAAAAAAAAAAAAAAAAATTCTAGTTTACAATCTAAGTTCTAGGCTTACCTGTAATCATGATAGTACAGTACCCTAAAGTTGTGAGTGCTTTTATGAGATAATCTTTCACCATTCTCCCATTTTATCTTGCAAAGGGTGTTGATTTGTCAATTGTCAAAGAAGTTGAATGTAATAGTGGACAGTGCCATTGATCATAGGTAACTAAAGAAATCACTGTGAAACATATAAAGTAGAATTTCATTAGTAACGTGAATCTAGTTTTGTGTGGGGTATGACTTCTGCCTACAGTCAAAGCCAGGGTCTCTGAGGGTATCTGAGGACCCTTAAGGTTGCAACTCCACTCTCAGAGACATGCACTTGATGGGGCACGGTTATCTCAGGATGACCAAACATACTAAACCATGCATGCATGCGTAGCACGGACAAGGCCGTGCAGTAGCAGGTGCTTTGCTTCAGGATGTCTCAATAGACTGATAAAACAGTATAACTGCTGTGAATTAAAGAACACTGTAAAGTTTTAGTAGCTGTTTTGCAGAAGGAATAAAATGCGCAGTTCTGGAGCTCTGAGCTGCAGCTCTAACGCTTGTGCTCTGGTACAGCCCTGATGCTGCTTGGTGACCTGTGTCTTGTCCTTACTGGGGAACTAATTAACCCACTCGTGGAGAACTATCTGGGCTAAACAGTCCCCTCTCCAGGTGCCACTGGGGGAGGCTCAGCCTTGTCTTGACCAACAAATAGTCACTAAGTACACGATGGCTAATTTATAGGTAGGACATTTACAACATGCTGTATTTGAAAGGTTGCTTTGCTTTGTTCTTGATAAGTTATCCATTTATCAAATTCCATTTACTATACAATACAGTAGAGAAAAAGAAGAAGAAGGTGGTTGGATTTAAACAACATTCCAGTATTTTTTCAGATCAAACTAAGTGAACTGAGAGAAGGTATTTTTAACCTGTTTGCTATGGCTTCTATCAGATGATCCTAAAGCCTCATAGGCTCATGGCGAGCCTTTTAGGAGAGGGCTGGATCAGGGTTTTATGATGCTGGATTGGAGTGTTTATTACTGGGATTAATGGTGTGTGATAAATTATTTGGTTTATCATAGATTCCGGTGTGGACAATAGTAAATAATGGTTTATTGGTACATTTTAAATATACATTATTCTCACATTTATCATTGAGAATTTGTAACTGTACATGGTATACCTTATTTCATATTTTCCCATTTCCCTGCCCTCTCACCAGCCCCTTACCTTTCTATACATTGTTTCCATTTGTTTTTTAACTTCAAATTTTCCCTTCCTTGCTTTCCCCAAATTTCCTTTCCTCTTTGAAGATTTTCTTATTTCATAACAGATTCACAAAATAATTAAAAGTATCATACCACAGTGACATACACTCAACCCTGTTTATAGCAGCAGTTTTCAATAATTAAATTTTGAAAGCAGCCCAAATTCCCATCGACTGGAGACTGTATAGAAATGATGTGAGTTTTTTCTTATTATATCATAGTGTATTACACATCCATAAAGAATTATAAAATAGAGACATTTATAGCTAAACAGATGCACCTTGAGGCTATGCTCATAAGGGAAATAAACAGGGCACACCTATGCAAACCCTCTATCATTTCTCTGGTGTGAGAAACTGAAAGAGGGAATGAAGTCCCAAATGTAAAATAGGTATCATGAAATAGGAAGACCATCTTCAGAAGGTGTATCCTTGACCCGAGCTCCTACCTCCTCTCTGTCTCTTAGTCCTTGGCAGCACAGTTTGAACATCCTTCCTGTGCCGTGCTGTGTCATTGCTTCACTGACCCCCTGCAGCTAGCTACCCAGGGACTGAATTCACTACAACTATAAGCCAAATAAACCTCTTATCTTTTAATTTGTAGATATTGACTCTGTTCCCAATGATGAGCAAGAGACTAATGCAAAAGTAAGCCCCACACAAGGGCCTGAGATCAATCCCTGGTACCACCATAAATGAATGAATGAATGAATGAATGAATGAATGAATAAATAGATGAATGAATGAATGAATGAATGAATAAATTTTTTAATAAGCCTAAGATCTGGCTTTCCCTGAAGACCAAGTTCAAAAAGAAATCTGTAGAGAGGAGCCAATCAACAAATCTGTACAATCCAATGAAGCACTTGTTTCGCTGAGTGGAAGATTAACCTATTTGTTCCGGTAAGAAGAAATCCTTTGGAGATCTTGATTAGAATTGTGTCTTGGGGTTGAAGTTGTGAATTTCCAGAAATGTTGCCAAAAACAGAATCAGAAAATGTAATGAGGAATGCTACAATGTTTTTTTAAAGTTTTAAGTACATTTATAATTCATGTCTATTAGTTGTTGAGAGCGAGCTAGCATAAAGGAAGCTATGCTAACTCAAAAAAAAAAAAAGGGGAAGATGACTTCAGAATGAATGGCTGAGAGAACAAAGACTCTGTTACCCAGGGAAAAGGGACAGGCTTCTGAATAAGGTGCAGGAAGAGTTGCTCTTCTTTAGCAAGAGTGAAAACACAGTAAATACAGATACAGATTTGCACAGATTGACAGATCTTGAGAAGAAATTGTAGTGTTTGATTTTTTACTTTGTCATTGTTCCTGAATCCATAGTAATACAGAGCACCAACTCATAACCGATAAACACAAAATTCAGTGACTTGGTCAGGGAGAGGAAAGTGAGAAATAGTCATCTTGAAGAGCTGTGAAGATAAAAAAAAAAAATAATGGAAAGCATAGCATAGACCCTGAGATGTACTATCATAAATTTAAAATGAGATCAATTAATAAGACTGGAAGATTTTGCTTCTCATTTTCTAGCTATTCAAGGAGAAGAATAAATGGAGTTATACTGATCAGAACTAGAAATTTTCCAAGTAACAGTATGGTTGAATCATCTTAGTACTATAACAGAGTACAATATATTATTTGCACAAAATCTGATATGGATCCAGAAAACTTTCAAGAGAAACTCTCTAATGGTGTTAATCAGTATTTTTGACTATTTTATTGCATAAAGGCTCATTCCAGAGTTTTCTGTAACTGCCTCCCAAATGAAGAAAAGAGGAATTGCCCACTTATTTGACATAATTTAGATTCCAGAATGACACATTTCATTGATGGAAGTTGTTCGATTAAAAGAAGCATAACCTTCAAAGGGTTAGAAATATCAGTGAGGATCAGAAGTGTCTAGTGTATTAGATGAGTATCATGGAAGGGAAGTGAAGCAATTAGTAAATTACTTCATAGAATTTAATTTGCAAAGCAAAGGAAACAAGGGAAAGAGACTTTAGTGGATCTGAATAGCAAGGAGGCCCAGTGAAAGTCATTCTAAAAGTAATTCCAGAGTTGCACAGCTTTGATGACAGGGAGATAGAAGACTGAGGGAAAGAGAAAATTGGAAGTGGAGGTCAAAGAATGAGCACTGAGAAACACACTTTTGATATGTGTTTTAAACGGCACTCATTTCCAGTGGCACTTATTGCTAGTGGGAATGACTAACTAAAGCAGCTCACAGGAAAATGTCATTGGAAGTGAATAATTCATTGGGCTGAGAAGCTGAGGGATTTGAAAGGTCGTGTATATGGATGTTGCAATTTCCCAAAGTGATGACGACCGAGGGAGATAGAGTAGGAAAGCATATAGAACTTGTAGTACATGAAAGAAGGATGATGGGTAGTGTGAAAGGAAGAGCAATAACTGCAGATTCGAGGGAAGACTATTTTCCTTTCACCCGGACCCAATTTTAAAGGCTGAGGACATTAAACAATGAAATGCGCACATGCACGTGCACACATATGCAAACATACACAGCTGCCATGTGACAATGCTGTAGCGCGATCAGGACTGTGGGTTTTTGAAAGATTCCTAGATTAAGAAAGAATTGGAGAGACATTTCTGTTAACTGCACTGGAGGAGTCAGGGAGAAGTAGACATTGAGTCTAATTACCAGATGTACAGAACCCTATGAGTGAGTGTAGAAGTTTTGGAATTTTAGCTATTTCTGAAATAAGGAAAGCTATAAAATGATTATATTAATGCTGATAATTCATTATGGTAAACTGTATAAACAATTCTACTTATTGTTAGCTCATTAAACAATCTGTTAGTTACGTCATACGGGCCAACAGAGGAGCAATTATATCAGAAGCATGCAATGCTGTATGTATCTCTACAGCTCGCTCAGCAGTGAGCCCACGAAGAGGGTTGTGACAGGGAAAGTTTCAACTTTACATATTCATTTTAAAATTTTGGAACAGGACAAGTTAAGGTCAATGAAGAAGTAATAATGCTAAGACCTCTTAACCTTCTAAATGAGTTTTCTGGCATGAAACCTACAACGGGAACTTCTACTTCAACATTCTGTGACTGATATTTTAAGGTCTGTGGCTACAAGTACAGAGCCAGCAAAATCCAATCTATACGTGCACATGTTCTGAAATTTTGGACCTGTCTTTTCAGAAAACTTATTAAACAGTTTTTAATATTTAGTCCCTGTGTCTGTGAAACTTCATGTAGAGTTATTATAGGGATTAGATGGAATAAACATATGCTAAATACTTAAGAAAATGCCTCCCTCCTACAGAGTTTTGTTATGATCATTATTATTATAAATAACTGTTCTCATCAAGCTTTGTTGAAGAAGACTTCCAAAGAAAGGTTGAGTCATTTCTTCTATTTGTAGCATAAACTACATCTGCTCAGTGTACTAGTAATGCTTTATGCAGATCTCTAAAGATCTTGAGAATTCTTGTTTGTTTTTGCTTTAAGAAAAAGAAAATTTAAAAATTAATTATAAAAAAGACTTACTGTTTAGACTAATATTTCCAGAAACCAGCTTTGAATTATTTTATGTCTATTAATAAAAACTAAAATGGTAGTATTTTAGTGTTCTGTGGTTCTAATGCTGACCAGGTTAAAAACAGTAAGTGGAAAAACTATCACGGAACTATTTTATGGTGTTTTGGAAGTAAGTGCACCAATTATTTGTCACACTTAAAAGACCGTTATTAAACTTTTGAAATTCAAATCAGTAACTGTTTCATCCTTTAATTGTAAAACATAAATCATTGCACTGGGCCTGGTGGCTCACGCCTGTAATCCCAGCACTTGGGAGGCAGAGGCAAGAAAATTTCTCTAAGTTTGAGGGTAGGCTGGGCTACATAGCGAGTTCAGGACCAGCATGAAGTACAAAATGAGACTCTGTTTCCAAAAACAACAAAACAGAAAACATAAGTAATTACTCATAGCCACGTAAATTTGGTAGAGGTGGTGGGAATTTATATTTTACAGTACGGTAGCATTTTCCTAGTACCTATCAGAATTTGGTATCAGATTTTTATCTGTGTCATAAATCAATAAAAAAAGATTTCCAAATTTTTATTTTATATTTCAAGTGAAAAGAAAATACAACCCATCTGAAGGGTTCTGGCTCTAACAATGCAAGTTGAGTATCTCTTCTTGGGAGAGCACCATTAGTTTCAATTTTTTTTGCTCATTAATATCATTTACACTCATCAATTTTAAATTATTTTGAGTTAAATATTATTATAAATTTCTCCACTTTTAAGTTTTTAATAGCTACATGTAATATTTTTGTTTGTTTGTTTTGAGATAGGGTCTCACTATGTAGCCCAGGCAGCCTTGAACTCAGAGCAATCCTCCTGCCTCTGCCCCCTGAGTCCTGGGATTACAGGCATGAGCCACCACGCTTGGCATTGTGGTGTACAGTTACTGGGGATTGAACTCAGGATCTTGTGCTTGCCAGGCAGATGCTAGAACTACTGAGCTAAATCCCCAGCCCTACATGTAATATTATTTTTCTCTTTTCTCTTCTTTCCTTTCCTTTCTCCCTTCATTGCCCCTCTTCCCCACCCTGGTATCTCTGACAGATAAACTACTTCAAGAAAAAAAATCAGTTTAAACTAATCATTATTTTTCTTCTATCAAGTACTGGTATTATTAGTGAGTATATATATATATATATATATATATATATATATATATACACACACACATATGTGTATATACATGTATATGTGTATATACATGTATGTGTATATACATATATGTATGTATACATATATGTATATACATATATGTACATGTATATATGTACACATGTATGAATAGACATTTTCATTCTTTTATGATTATTTGTGGTGTTATTCACAAAATATGGAATATTAATTCCATTGATAAATGAATGGATTAAGGAAGTGTGTCTTATATACACAATAGAATACTACTCAATCATGAGAAACAGTGCAGGTATCACGTCATTTGCAGCAACATGATAAGCTGAAAGACATTACACTGAGTAAGATAAGCCAGATATAGGAACACAAATATTATGCCTCATATATATAGGCTAAAAATCTTGGCTTCATAGAAATAGAGAAGAAAATAATGGTTTCCAAAAACTATAGGTAGTAAAAATGTAGCAATTCTTACAACTTACTTTTCACATCCTTTAGTTTTTCTATCTTGTAATATTTTTACCCCTGATCAATGGTAAAAGCTACAGTTAGGTAAGAAAAATACATTACAGTGTTCTGAAAAATTAAGCACAATTTACCTTTTGTTTCAGAATAGCTAGAAAAGAGAATTTTTTTGTTTTGTTTTCTCGTGGCACTCATGTTTGACATGAGGGTCCTTAGACAGAGCTACAACTGCAGGCACCTGATGTGTTTGAGACAGGATCCTGTTAAGTTACAAATTTTATCAAGTTGGGGTCAAACTTGTGATCCTCTTGCCTCTGCCGCACAGAATGACAGACTAAAGAAATATTTCACCACACACTAAAAAGAGGACTTTGAAGGTTTTAGCACAAATCAATGATCAAAGTTTAAGCTGACATATCCTAGTTAGCTTGTTTTAATTCATTACAATGCATAAATATATACTAAAATATCACAATGTACGACAAATATTTATAATTATGTGTCAATTAAAAGCATAAATTTAAAGTTGCTGTGATGGATAAATAAAATTTAAAGTGTGTTTCATATTGCCCTGAATAAAATAGCCTTCATTAAATTTTTAAATTTTAATTTTTACTGCTATTATTGTCTTAATTATCCTGCATGATTACTATTTATGATTTACAAATACACGTGCCAAGAGTCAGAGAGGGGTGTGCTTTTGTTGCTAATGTTTTCATAACTGACATATTTATATTGAATGCAGAATAATTAAGGGGCATACATTTTACAATAATTCTGTTTCAGAAAGTTACTGTTTTTCAAATCTTAATCTCCGTATTTTACTTCCTGGGTTTCAATCTAGTTCCATCATTTTTTAATCATAAGATCTTGGCAAAATTAATTAATTAATTTGCTTAATTTATCTTGAAAATTAAAGTTCTACTCTATGTAATTCATAGAGTAGTTCAGAGAAATATATGAGTTGATAAACATAAAGTTATAAAGTAGTCTCTGGTACAGTGTAAAAGCATTAAATAGAGCCAGCATTAATATGGTATATAAACTCCAAGTGAAAATATAGTATGATTTAATACTTATCTATATATTTGAAACATACATATTCCTAGTTTTATTGTTAATGGCATTTAAAATATTATGATTTGACTATTTTAAAAATACGTAAATAAGTCTTTTTTACACTGCTAGATTTTGCATTAAAACCTGAAATTCCTTAAATTTAATTTGAAGTTACAAACTTGGTTACTGCGGAGAGCCAAAGGGCAACTGCGCCCAAAGATGGCGCTGAGGAAGTAGATCAGGTGGTCTGAGCCTCTGAAAAACAAGTCCGTATTAGGCATTGCCTGATCAGCTGGCTTGCTTCCGCGATACGGCCGCACGACCCGCAGAGAGACACAACCACGGAGCGCGGGCTTGAGCCTTATTGTTATTACCACCACCACCTGTATAGGCGCTTGTATGTCTTCCCATGGGGGCCCTCCCACCGAGCGCGGGTGGTGTCAATCAAGGCCTGTGATCAGCTGCTGCATGCGGAACTCGTGGAACCTGGGTTGCCACGTGGCCTCCAGGCACTGGCCTGTGGATATATATATATATATATATATATATATATATATATATATATATATATATATGTGCTGGGAGATGCTTGAAAAGAGAGCTTTGGCTCGAGTTCATGTTCCTGAATAAAACAGCAGAAAGAAGAGTTCGCGGTCGCATCTTCCTTGCTGGTCAAGGGCGAAGCGACAATTGGTGGCCCGTACAGGGAACCTGACTCCCACTGCTGCGGCTCAGAACTTTCTGCTGTCAGGGTAGCTAGCTGGTAAGTTTCAGGTAAGGTGGGGACCGATCCAAGACCTCGGAAAAGGAGGCGATCCCTAATCATCAAGGATTAGGCAGACCAAGACCTCGGAAAAGGAGGCGATCCCTAATCATCAAGGGTTAGGCGGACTAAGACCTCGGAAAAGGAGGCAATTCCTGATCATCAAGGGTTAGGCCACGTAGGAAATATGGGCGCTGCTAAGTTGACTCAAGGTAAAAAAGGAAGTGCGGGGGTGTGTTGTCAATGTGGAAACCCGGCCACTTGAAACGGCACTGCCCTGAGAAAACAACAGGAAGTGGAACAGGGAGTGGCCAATGGTCAAAACAGCCTGGCCTTTGCCCACGATGCAAAAAGGGGAATCATTGGGCACATGAAAGTAGGTAAGTGAAGGACATTCATGGTCAGCCCCTCCCACCTCAGCCAGCGGCAATGATTCAGGGGGGAACCCATATAATTGACCACGGCGATTTCTCCCGGGGCATCTTGCCCAGCTTGCATGGTAGCTTTGCAGCCAAAGGGGAAATGCAACCTTATGTGCTGCAGCTGCCGATTTCCTTATGGGGCAGGGATTTGCTTAAAAATATGGGCGAGTCTCCCTAGCCCTCTTCACCCTGAATTTTTTAAATTTGGATGTGAATGGTCTCTCAGCCGCTGATACATTGTGCTTTCAGGTAATACAGAATATTACACCAGGGCTGCTAATCTGTCTTCGAAGTCTGTCTGCCCACCTTATAGGTAATTGGTCCAACAAATTCGACACCACCCTGAGAGAGCTGCGAATGGCCGTGGTGCAGGTGAACTCAACCTGGATGGATGCGGCCCTGGCGAAAGAACTGGCATCGTGGATCAGCTGTGCAATGAACCATCTTAAGGAATGGGTGGGGATGGGAACCTTGGCTGCTCTGTTGTTTTCTAGCCTGCTTGGTTGGTTTGCGGTGCATCTGCGTGGTCAGGCGTGCTCAGAGGCGAAAACGAGCTATGCTGATTCAGGCTTTTGCCGCCCTAGAGGCTGGACAGTCCCATCAAGTGTGGCTGATGGCACTTGACAAGTAACCGTTGTGCGCAGGATGCGAGGCAAAGCACTGCACTCTGGGTCAGCAAGTTGCAGCCCCGAGAAGAGCAAGTCTGATTGCATACAGGTTGATACCCCAGGCCCTGTCTCTAAAAAAAGGTGTTGGGCAGGTACGGTGCTCGCGAGATGATAAGTCTTGCGCTGGATCGTTGCGGGACCCTTTCATTTCCGATCAGAGATCAGACCTCTACTCTTGGCCTGGCGCATTTCTTCTTCTGGCCATTAAAACAAAAAAGGGGGGAACTGTGGAGAGCCAAAGGGCAACTGCGCCCAAAGATGACACTGAGGAAGTAGATCAGGCAGTCTGAGCCTCTGTAAAACAAGTCCGTATTAGGCATTGCCTGATCAGCTGGCTTGCTTCTGCGATACGGCCGCACGCCCCGCAGAGAGACGCAACCACGGAGCGCGGGCTTGAGCCTTATTGTTATTACCACCACCACCTGTATAGGCGCTTGTATGTCTTCCCATGGGGGCCCTCCCACCGAGCGCGGGTGGTGTCAATCAAGGCCTGTGATCAGCTGCTGCATGCGGAACTCGTGGAACCTGGGTTGCCACGTGTCCTCCAGGCATTGGCCTGTGGATATACTATGCTGGGAGATGCTTGAAAAGAGAGCTTTGGCTCGAGTGCGCGTTCCTGAATAAAAGCAGAAAGAAGAGTTCGCGGTCGTGTCTTCCTTGCTGGTCGAGGGGGAAGCGACAGGTTACAACTATTAGTTTGTTTGCAACTCTTTAAAAATTCCAATTTATGTATTCTCTATACAATCTTTTTTCCTAAATCTTCTCTAATTTGTGATTTTATAATAAATTTTAGAGCATACCTTTTTACTTGAAAATTAAAATACTAGCTTAATATTTATCCTAAATGTAGCATCTAACATAAAAATCATAACATTTGTATACATTATGAAGTGCCTTATTGTGTTTTTGTTACATGGAACATTGTGTAACATTCAAATCATGGAAAACTCATCTATTTTCTCAAATTTATCTTGTGTTTCTCCATAAAGTAAATACTTTTCTCCATATTTTTGAAATGGACAGTCCAGGGGCCTTAGCTATAGTCAATCTTTTGTGCAGTGGAGCAATAGAAATGCTTAGTCATATCTAATTATAATTTAACACCCAATAAGCAATGTCCCCTCCTCACTCCCTCTTTCCTAATCTTTCTAGCTACCATTCCACTCGCAATTTCATGACACCAAATTTTCCATGTTCCACATACTTGTGAGAGCAGATTATACCTATCTTTTCTATGTCTAGTTTATTCCATTTAACATAAACATCTTTAGTTTCAGTCATGTCAAGTGAAGGGACTTTATTTTTTATAGACAAATCATTCTATTACATTAAATTAATCAGTGGTAGGAGACTTAGCTTGCTCCTATTCCTTGGCTAGTGTGGATGCTGCAGCATAATGCAGGGAGTGCAGAATGAAGGATAAAGGTATTTGATCATCTCAATCAATGCAGACAAAGCAAAAGATAAAACTCAAAAACGTTTACAATAAAATTCTGAACAAGTTAGGTGGGATGTACAGCAGCATAGCTCAATGGGCTGCAGCATAGGAAGCATCACAACTGAACACAAGAAAAACCAAACAGAATAAGGCATCAAGTAGCACTGTAGTGACTGCAGAAGGGCTGAAAGCTTCCTTTCCAAGCTTTGCACAGGCAGTTTCCCTACTTATTCAACAGTCCTAGCCAGAGAAATCAGGCAAGAGGAAGAAATAAAGGTCATTCAAATTAGAAAAAAGGAAAGTAAAGTTGTCACAGTAAGAAGAAATAATATTTTTATTAGCGCATAGCACGTTTGCAATATGTGGTGCTTACATTCAATTTAGGGTACAGGTATCTGTACTGAATGTATCAAATCATATAAAATTATATATAGAAAATCTCAAAGTTGAATACAAAATCGATACACACAAAAACTCAATGGAACTATTATTTACTAGCAAATTCCTGAAGTTCGAAATCAAGAAAACAATCTCATCCACAATAGCTACAACATAAAATGAAATACTTAGGAATAAGTTTCTCTGACAAATGAAAGCTCTTTCCAATGATAATAACAAAAGATTGATTAAAAATTAAAAAGGCCAAAAATGGAAATCAATCCATGTTCATAGATTAGAAAACCAAATATTTTAAAATGTCTGCTGTATTGAAAGTGACCTGAAGACTCAATAACATTATTATTAATATATCAATGTTGTTCATCAAAAACTAGAAAACAATCTTCACACTTACATGGAACCATAAAAAAAACTCGTTAAAACTAAGGTGAGCTTGAGAAAAATTAGTAAAATTGGAGGGATTACAGTATCTAACTTCAAAACATACTACATAGCAGTAGTAGTAAACCATCATAGTATTTGGAAAGAAAAAAAAAACAGTGGAAGAAAATATGATTTGGAATGAAAAAAAGAACATATATATATATATATATATATATATATATATATATATATATATATATATATGGGGGGTCGGGGTTGTGAGGTGGATAGGGATACGGGTAAAAATGAGAATTACCTCATGTCATATACTGGTACAAATTCCCTAATGCTGAGTGTGATTGTGAGCTGTGTATAAAATGTACCAATAAAAATTCAATTTAAAAAAATAGCAGTTGCTCAAAATATGAAAAGTAAAAATGCTATATGATCCGCCTATTTCACTACTGAGAGACTATCCTCAGAAAAGTAAATGTCAAATATAACTTACTTTTCAATAGCCTATATTAAAGAATTTAACTAAATTTAGTCTTGCCCTACTTGATCCACTAAGGGTCTTTGTTCATGATCTGTTATTTTGCTGCCAATGATTGCTCATTATTTTCATGAAATATTTGTACTTTTCTATTTGACAGATTAACAAATAACTGGAAATATTTTCATGTACCTTTTTTCAGTACTTATCCTTAATACTTTATTTTAATTGCACATTTTAAAATGTTTTGTATTCTTTTCTCTATTTTTCATCAGATAAAATTTTTACATTTCAGAAAGGAAAGCACAAAAAGCCCCCCCCCCAACATTATGTACTTGAGAATATTTTTATTTCTTGTTCAGGCTAAACCTGAAAGGTGACTTATCCGGGCTCAACATTTTAGGGCTGATGATTTCTCACATAACATTTCAAAAACTGTGCCTATGATATTTAGTATTTGGCTTGAGCAAAAAGATATCAAAAGAACAAGCACTCATTTCTTTATTAGTATTTAGTATTTGTTTTTTTTTTTACCTTTTCATTTATTAAAGTAATATTTTCTTATCCTTGTGTTCTAAACTGCACCCTAACAGAGACTTTTCATTGACAGCTTTGAGCAAACCATGAAGTCACTATTAGGTTTTTGTACTTGAGATTTTAAGTTATACAGCTGTTTGCTTATCTTTTTTTTTTTTTTTTTTTTTGAGACAGGGTCTCACTTCATAGTTCTAGCTGGCCATGAGCTCACTATGTAGCCCAGGCAAGCCTGGAACTCCGCAATCCTCCTGCTTCTGCCCCCCGAGTGCTGGGATTACAGACATGAGCCACCACGCCTGACAATGTGGTATGTGGTACTGATTGCTGGTGGATGTGAGTCACCACACCAGTATTGTTGTATGTGGTTTCCAGGATCAAACCAGGGCCCTTGTGCTTGCTAGGCAGGTGTTGGAACCACTGAGCTAAATCTCTGGCCCAGTTTATCAGTATCTTTCATTTCATTATATAGCCTCAATGTTTATCAATTTTATATATTTCAGAGTTTTTACCCTTTACTCACTGCATGGTACAGAATAGACTCATGTTTAACTTGCAGAATACTGACAATTTTCTACCGTTGACTTTTTAAAAGTTTCTTATGTATTTGTTATGTCATCCTCTTTAGGAACTCCCTTTTGTTTCTTTTTTTTTTATTTTTTAAAAGAAGTTCCTTAATATTTGTGAAGGTTATAAATAATTCTCTAAATTTGCTCCTTTGCATCTTGTATTACATAGTTTCAAAAGCATGTGGTCCTTGAGGGTCTTCTAGATAGTAAACATATTTCCTTCTAATGTACACAAGCTTCATATGTCTGATTTTTGTCCTGCTATTATTAATAGCAGTTCGCTTCTTGCCGTGAGGGGCTACAGACACAGAACTAACTAAATGGCTCAGCACAAAAGATGTTCCTATATTTCTTTTGTTCTTGAAAAACTAGTTAACAAATGTACAAGCAGTTAGAATCATTTGGTTTATGCAGTGACAAATGTTCAGAGTTTTATATATCTCCAAATACATACATTCTTCTTCTTTTCTGTATGTACCTATCAGAAGAAGGAAAAGATAACCGAGTTCATAAAGACTTCCATGGACTAGAACGGGAAGCAAGCCACACCATGACAGTTCTACTGCTATTGGTAGGAACTCCCGTGTGGGTGTGTCTAGCTTTGAATGAGCAATATGAGCCTCGTTGTGATGTCAAAGAAGAGAAATGGCTTTGGCCAGCAGCCAGTTGTCTTGGAGGAACTCTCATTGAGACTAGCCATAAGCCAGCATGAATAGAATCGATAAGGTATCATTAGACAAAAACATTAAATTGCAGCATCAGCCTTTAAACCTGTTGGTAACGTCATTCTCACACAAGCATAAAATTCAAAATCTATCACATGGTTTTAGTAATATTTGCATTTGTTACTAAATATCTCACTTGGAAGTATTAGGTAAGAAAATAAATTCCAGCACAAGCTAATATCAAAAAGTGAACTCTCATGCAATTTAAACTTCTTGTCTATTCAACTTTAGTGTGGTCACATCTTAGAAATCTATAGTGGAGGCTCATAGTAGAGACTAGTAAGGGCTAATAATTTTAGAGAATTGGGAAGTCACACTTTTACTGTTGTATATGGGAGACAAGATGATTTATAAAGCTAATTTGAATTTAAATAATAGATTTTAGGCTTCCGAGTTTCCTCAAAAAGTACAATCTTCTTATATCACTTGCTTGTCCTATGAATTTTTGAATAGATATAGTTCATAGAGAAAATATATTGCCTGTTCCATAGAATTCATGCTCATCTGTTTTTTTCTTGTTTCCTTTTAAGCTATTAGCTTTCATCAAGGTGCTATCTGTATGAAGTATGTGTTTTTATTAGCATCATGCAAGTCCTCCTGAATAGCTCTGGCCTACTTTTAGGAACTCTGCTAGTGCAGTCCCAGTTTTTCTCTAGAATACACAACTTTTGTCTCATTGCACACCTACGAATGATAGAATAATGTCAACAGCTGAGGACAGAGCATTTCTCAGTGTATAGAATTGACACGTTCCAAAACAGGTGACAGAAGTGAGAGAGAGACAGAGACAGAGACAGAGAGAGAGATAGACAGAGAGACAGAGACAGAGAAACAGAGACAGAGAGAGACAGAGACTGAGGGACAGAAAGACAGAGAGAGAGACAGAGAGAGACAAAGTGAGACAGAGACAGAGAGACAGGGAGAGACAGAGAGACAGGGAGAGAGACAGAGAGAGAGAGACAAAGAGAGAGACAGAGAGACAGAGAGAGAGACAAAGAGACAGAGACAGAAACAGAGAGGCAGAGACAGAGAGACAGAGAAACAGAGAGAGACAGACAGACAAAGAGACAGAGAGACAGAGAGAGACAGAAAGAGAGACAGAGAGACAGAGACAGAGAGAGAGACAGAGACAGAGAAAAAGGGAGGAAGAGAGGGAGAAGGAGAGAGGGGGAGAGGGAGAGAGAGAGAAAGAAAATGATGCATACATATTTCAGGAAAAGTAGTATGGTTTTTCTTTGTTTTTTGTTGGTTTGTTTGTTTTTTAAGGAGGGTGTTCCCTCCTATGGGGAGACACAGAAAACCCAGTGTACTGAAAACCCATGTATAGCAATCTCCGTGACCAACAGAAGCCTGTGGCCCCAACTTGTAGTTGTAAATGGCAAAGGTAACTTCCATTAATCTCAAAAAATCTCAGATACACACACACGCACACACACACACACACACACGCACACACACACTTTTCCTTATCATTAATACCAATTCCTTTTTGCATTAAAGTTTTAGAATGTTTTAATATATCAATCTTCTATTCTTATCTTCCATGATTTTACAGGTATATTTAAATTTAGTATTTTTTTGACTTAAAATGTGTTATATAATATATTAATTAGTACAGAAATGGGTGTGTATGTTTTATGAGAAATTATAGATTTCTAACTGACTAGAGTGTCTACTTTTTTCTAAATTTTATTGTTATTCAATATATTAAGGGATTCACAAAAGAAACAACACATTTCAAAATTACATTTGTCAAGAATAATCTTAGTGAATATGCACTTCTCATATGGTTATCTGTTCGTATTTTTTTCCTTAGGTGTAAAATGAATTACCGCAGAATTTGGAGAGTTTATACATATTTATAAAAAATGGCTTTATTAATTATACTAAGTACATGATCATTTTCTTAAAATACATTGTACGTAACTAAATCTGTGGTGCACGGGGAAGAGATACATGTTATCACAGTTTAAAAGGAATATCTAAGAGATTGTATTCTCATTTTATTTCATTTTTCTCCATGTAGTACTTGAGTTAATGCCTATGTTCCTCTCACCCACTGTTGGATAAATGTTATTATAATTAATTGGTACACTGGTAAATTTAACATCATTATTCATCATCCCTAATTCTTTTACTGGACTGTCATAAATATGCCTTCTGCCATTAGGATTCTTAATTTCTCTGTCTCATTTCTAGATATTTTCAACAACTTCATGAATTAAATTCTGGTGTATTACCTCTCTATTTGTCCTCTGTCACTTATCTACAATGTATTTAATGATTTAATGTAATGACATTTTCTGACATAACTTTCTCTTT
This sequence comes from Thryonomys swinderianus, assembly GCA_004025085.1. Lineage (NCBI taxonomy): Eukaryota > Metazoa > Chordata > Mammalia > Rodentia > Thryonomyidae > Thryonomys > Thryonomys swinderianus. The sequence continues at coordinate 32,017 of PVIC010004895.1, read as the reverse complement.
AAATCCTCTCATCTCACTTCTTTTAGAAAAATAAGTAAATAATAATGTTTGAATAAGAAGTCTATCCTCACTAATCTGTGCATCTTCCATGTCCTTTCCATCCTCATGGATTTTTTTTTCTTCCTGTAATACTACTCCTTCAGACCTTCAAAAGTTGGCTTTTTTTTTTTTTTTTTTTTTTTTTTTTTTTTTTTTTTTTTTTTTTTTTTTTTTTTTTTTTTTTTTTTTTTTTTTGAGACAGGGTCTCACTTTGTAGTTCAGGCTGGCCCTCAGCTCACTATGTAGCCCAGGCAAGCCTCGAACTCAGCAATCCTCCTGCCTCTGCTTCCTGAGTGCTGGGATTACAGGTATGAACCAAAACACGTGGCAAAAGTTGACTTCTTAATATTTGTATCTTACCTAAAACTAGGCTCCTTTGTGGATTACCACCCACCAGTCAATTTAAAAGTACTTCTTTATTGTAAAAGTGTTCACAACCCTCTCCTGCCTCCATCACAGCATGCATCACCAGCTGATATGATGTTGGTAATGTGTCATTTATTTTTCTTGTTTGTTTTCTGCTCAGACTTATCTAAAAGAAAATGTTCATTTATGAGTTCCGAAATGTTTTGCCTTTATGTTTTGCACTTGAAAGACGCCATAGCATATACTGGAAAACACTCGTTCGTTTAAAATTTAATAGCAGCTGAATGAATGGTTGTTTGCCAGAGGATGTGTTAGCAAGAGACCTGTTATATCATGTTTGTACATTTTTCATTACTTAAGTTAACTTCAACAATTTCCCCAGGGATTGAAACAGACTAATTTCCCATTGTCTTTACAGAAATTTTACCTGGGCAAAAAAGGGATGAGGAAAATGTTACTATATATATATATATATATATATATATATATATATATATATATATATATATATATATAAACTATACTTCTCATAAGGAAAAAGACACAAAATAAAAACACATGAGATACGAAATAAAATAAAATAAAAATACATGAGATTTGAAAGTGCATTTATAAACAAGTGAAATTTGCTTTCCTAGACTGCAAATTTAAGGAGGCTGAAAAGAAATGGATCTACTAATAGAGATGATTTCTTGTTCAAATTTAAGGACATAGGAAGGGAGTAAGTTTCCTGACAAAGCAAAAGCTAAGTAATTTCATTAACCATGTTAATTTAGACTCCTATAAAAATACCAAACTATATTTTATTACTTGCTCAATTACAATTAATCTGTTTTTGAAGTTCTAATTAAATGCTTGAATGATAAAAATGTTCTTGTTTTACTTTTTAAAGAATTAGTGCTTGTTTCGTTGCAACAGGAATCTGAGTTGAGGTCACTCAGATTCAGTAACAAAGAAGTAGATTTTGAATGACAAAGCATTTGTAAGAACTTTACAACTGGTGAATGTGTGTTTCTTTAATTGTATTCTCTTCAAATATTTTTTTAAAAAACATTTCAGTTGAAATTGTTATATTTACCTAAGCATGTGGGGAGACATGGTGATCAGTATTTTATTTAAATATTTTATGTCTATCTGGAAGAGTAACTATTGACTTGGAAAAGAAATTCTAAAACAAGAAATTATTCTCTCAGGTGATCAAAATTATTCTAATATCTATGTGGTATTAGAAATAAATTACAAATAAAAACAAAATTTACAAAAGAAGCTAAAAAATGATTTCAAAGTGTTAGTCTTAACTTCCAATTATTGAAAATATTGTTTGGTTTAGCAGAAGACTATGATAATAGCAATAGCTCAAGTTATCGTTATTAAGTGCTTTTTTTTTTTTTTTTTTTTTTTTTTTTTTTTTTTTTTTTTTTTTTTTTTTTTTTTTTTTTTTTTTTTTTTTTTTTTTTTTTTTTTTTTTTTTTTTTTTAGACAGGGTCTCGTTTTCTAATTCAGGCTGGCCCTGAGCTCACTATGTAGCCCAGGCAAGCCTTGAACTCAGCAATGCTCCTGCCTCTGCCTTCCGAGTGCTGGGATGACAGGCGCGAGCCACCATGCCCAGGATTATTGTGTGTAGTATTGATTGCTGGTGGGTGTGAGTCACCACTCCTGGTACTGTAAGTGGTTACCAGGGATCAAACTCAGTCAGGACCTTGCGCTTGCTAGGCAGGCACCAGAATCACTAGAACTCAGGCCCTCAGTATGAAGTTGTTCTACAGTACCATAGTTGATGCCATAGGGATTTACAAATCTCTTATTTTTGTGTTAATAAACACAGATACACAAAAGGTAAATAAATCAGAATTTTTTTGAAATCTTTTATTTCCATCTACTCAGTAAATAATGGTTTTCATTGGGGAAAAATAACCTACTTATTTAAAACAGTTTTACCTCAGATTAGTCAAGGGCCATTTATTTAACAGAATTTTATTACTTTTTAAAAACTAAATTCACTGATTATAATTGTTATGTTAGATTTATATCCAATAATTTAAATGAGATATAGAAAATTTGTGTTAATTTATGCACATTCTTCTAGAAAAATAGATCTTTTTTTACTCATCAGTTAGAACTATAATATTACAGTTGACTCCTTGAGAATCCTTATCTGGTTTAGGTGTTAATATATACAGGTATATGCAATGCTAAAAACACAAAAAAAATATTTTGTTTTGTATTTAATAAATAACGATTTTTACTTTTTTTTTTTTTTTTTTGGCTTTGTTGGAGACAGAGTCCTGCTTTGTAGTTCAGGCTAGCCCTGAGCTCACTGTGTAGCCCTGGCAAGCCTCGAACTCAGCAATCCTCCTGCCTCTGCCTCCCGAGTGCTGGGATTACAGGTGTGAGCCACCATACCTGGCATAACAATTTTTACTTTGGAAAAGAAATTATGAAACAATAAGTTATTTTTGTAAGATCATATTTGTGCTACTATCTACAAGGAATTGGACATAATCACAAATGAAGACTCATAAAATTTATGAATCAAGCTAAGAAATTGTTAATTATTACATAATCATTCATACTGTTTTGAAAACTATATATCTATGAAAGCAAAACTGAAACATTAGCTCTTTATATATTCCTGGTATTTGACAAAATACCAAATTGTACTTGGATATTATTTTACATTCCTTAGTTTTATTCCTGGGTCCAGTGGTGTTTGTATGATTTTAAATAAATAAACTATAAATTATTACATGAGAATCAATAACTATATTTTAGCTGCACCACAAACTAAGCTTTTATAATTAATATGCTAAAATTGCTTGTTTTTAACTATGACAGTGATGACAGTATATGCTCCTTAAGTTATGGTGATTCTAATGTAGTTTTTTTGCTAATTTGGAGTTATTTTACTCTGTTAAAACAGTAATAATTACAATTATCAAGCAATTTCTTCAAGCTACAGTTAGCCATTAACTCAAGATATCTATTTTAAAAACTGTAGTAAAGTTTCATATAATAGTCCCAGGGTAAATTATAGTATTTTAGTTTTGCCTTATACAACTTGGTTACTTATGTCCTGATTTTTATTGCCTTTTTGAAATACAGAAATTTAAATAGTGTTTTCTAAATTATTTTAGTATATGTTATAATAAAGGAAACAGTATACAGCTCATTTGACTTTTCAATATTTTCTTCACAATATTCTAAACAGAAATGTACCTTGATTGATCCTGTTCATTAAATTGGTTGGATGTAATATTTTTATTTTGTATTCATTTCTTTCTCATAGTTTTCCTGTTTTTTTCTTATTCTAATTGCCTAGGAAAATTGATATAATCCTTAGTTGTATGGTTTATGTGTATTTTTGATTAAATTTAAAAATTAATCTTTAAAACTCTTTGGCTGTTATATACTTCTGGTTTGATTAAACTTTTATGATGATTTATTTTGCAAGAACCTTTTTTAATACTATCTGAAGAACTACCAATCTTATATTTCTTTCCACTCAGTTACAGCTGTGTCTTTCTTAAAAAAATCAGTGAAATAATATAAAAATCATTTTAAAATCTGCATGTGGTTGGAAGAAAAGAAAAGGAAGGCTTTCCAAGGTATAAATGATATTAGGATACTCACAGGCTTCGACTGTGCATTGTATCGAGCCAGTGTTGAAAGTTAGATATTAACAGGGTCATTCATACATTCTCTCATACATGCATTTATATTTTTCTTTCCAATCTCAATGAAAAGCTTAAGGCAGATAAGTTAGAATAATATGCACAGAATTTTTTCAACATCTTCATAACTACCTTAGATTTCCTGTTTTAATTTCATTATTATTTACTGACCAGGAAATCATATTCTTCTAAGATTATTAACCATGCAGCAGGCTTTGAACTAGAAATTTGAGAACTTTCTCAGCATATCGCAGAACCATGGTCTGGGATATTTTACCCTCGTTACCACCTTTGCTATTTGAAGTAGGTTTGTTACACTGGCCACACCCCCTGTTAATCTATTTTCCACATAAAAAACTTTTGCTGCTTAATAGTTGTTCTTCCCGTTCTTTTGCTTAGTTAATAGAAACTGCAGTTAACCCACTATTCTTTTTAGAACAAATAATTTGTTTAATGTGGCTGGAATACAAATTATGACATCAGACCTAAAGCTTAATAAACTGTGACAGCACAACTTCTTCAATAAAGAACTATTTAGTTGGATTTTTTTAAAAAAGAAAGGGTAATAATGAGTATTTCAAAATTTAACACAGGGTAGAGAAGAGAATCTTATTATTCTACTGCCTGTTGAAGAACTAAACCGATATTCAGTTCATTACCCAGATACTTCTACGCCTCATTTCTCATTTTTCATTATGAAAGAAAATCAAAAAGGGTTTATTTAACTAGTGTTGGAGCAACTTCACTTTGTAAAAAATAAAGGGACACTTTTTAAATGCAGATACAAGTTAATAAAGTCCAGACGATTAGAGAATATAAACTCAAGATATTTTAGAACATAGTTTTTATTGCCAAATATATAAAATGAACTTAAGCCTCAAAGAGAAGGATTGTTATCGAATGCAATCATCTCTTGTGCTGTTGCCATGAAAGGAAATTTTCCATTTGTATTTGGAATAAATCATAACTGGAAAAAAATGAATACAAAATGATTAATGATTTTGTTATTTGCTAATATGGACAGGGATACATCAGCTACAGAGAAAAAACAAAAGCAATATACTTTAAAAGAAAGTGGTAAGTTAGGTAACTACTAGGAATTACATAAGATATAAAATTGTAATACAATTTATATGAAGCCAGGTACTTCAGCAGATACTGGAAAGTTCTATGGGGACAAAATTTAAAAATGCTGTGAACTAGGTATCCTGCTAGTGACCTTAAAGAATTCCCTTGTAATAGACTGGCTTACAGACTTGATGATATTTGCAAAAGAGAAATGAAAATAGGAAAGTATATAGGGACCCAGAAAATGTCAAAAATAATGAAAACCTTTGTTGGTAAGCTCTTTGGCCATGACATGAATGTAGGAATTCAAAGGAAAAAGAAAAGGCAGAATAAAACAAACAAAAATGAGGATAGGATCATGGGAGCTTTATAATGAAGGAGAGTTAAAGTTTGTGTAACCTCAACTGCACAATGTTCTATGGAAATATGAATAGGTTTGAGGACATTTTTGTTAATTTAAAAAAACATGTCTGATTATATTGTAAGACTGATATTTTCATAGATCACAATAAAAAAGCAATTTTTCCCTCTTTGTGATAATTTCCAAACTAAAAATTCATGGTTTCTAATGAATTTTTCTTTAATAGAGAATCAGTGCTATTAGAATTAAAATTCTATTACCTGTTCAATTTGCTTATCTAGAATATGTTTTAGGAAGAATTAAGTTTAAGTAATAATTCCTGACAAGGAATATTACACATAATTTGATACCAATAGAGTTTGCATATAAAAGGCCCATTCAGGCCAGGCGTGGTGGCTCACGCCTGCAATCCCAGCACTCGGGAGGCAGAGACAGGAGAATTGCTGAGTTCAAGGCTTGCCTGAGCTACATAGCTGAGGGCCAGCCTGAACTACAAAGTGAGACCCTGTCTCCAAACAAAACAAAACAAAACAAAACACAACAAACAAACAAACAAAAAGGCCCATTCAAGACCTATCAGAAAAGATATGGTGTAGCTAGTAGTATTTACCTAATGAGATACAAATACTAGATAGGAGGCATCAGAAAATAATGTTTTTAAAGAGTGTAAAGCCACAATAATTTCTGAAGCCTTTACACTTTGTAAATGTTAATTAATCCTATATAATCTATGTATGAAATGTCAACATACTTTTGGCTTATTTAAAATTGATATGAAGCAATAAAAAATTCATATGTCTATGACAAAATATTTCTTAATACTTTTATTTTGCATATTAAAAAATAAGTAGTAGGTGTCATATTCTCATTCAAAATTGTAATTATACTTTTAAATGATTTGATCATGTGTTCATGAATACACAGTTCTATTTCACTGTGTTTTATGTTTTACTTAGAAGGCTATGAGTTTTACTGCATTGTTATTATTCTGCCTTGGAAGCAGTACAATTTTGTTGATCGTTTTGGGATGTTCTAATACTAACAAATTTCCAAGTAATTTCAAGAGGTCATTTGTTTGTTTATGCATTTGTTTGTTTGTTTGTTTCCTCACTATTTATGCTGAGACATAGAGTGTGTTTATCCAGTAAATCCACATTTAAGTAAAGGTTGGTGACTTGAAGACAGTTTCCAGGAAACGTGATAAAAGAGAAGGAAAACGGCTCTGAGCTCACGTTCCTAATGAGTTCCTATGACCAGCCCTACAAATGTGTTGCGCCATCCCATCATGTTCAAGGCACTTACGACATCCGGTGCCTTCCAAACGGAGCTTCATTTGGTGTTTTTGCAAGGAGTCAAGCTTCAAACCCCTGCAGACTTTAGCCTGCTGCCAGCATTGAGATTTTCTCAGGGATTTGCTCTGACCCAGCCTATCTTATGACCCTCTCACTTTTCATAGCTGTGATAATCCCATCTGTTCCTTTCAAATAAAGCTACAAAAAAAGGTACAACAGTGCTCAGCCCCTCCCCTCCCACTGGTAACGATGCCATATCCATAACTGCCTCGTGAATCTCAGGCTTGGCTACATGCTATAATAATGTAACAACCAATAATGGATACTTATGCGTGTAAGTATTCATGATTTGATGGTTAAGAGTAAATACTACTCCACTCGCTAAAAACTGAAAGGTGAAATAAACAGCTCAATTACAAACGCAGCAGAAATGACTGAGGATGAAAACCTGGAGCATGCACTAGATTATCTGAGAAGCATGCATCACATCCAAAGAGTATGAAAATTTTTTAAAAAGTGCTTCATGTTCTTTCATCATTAAGAAGTGATTATGAATAACTAACATCATGTGTTACTCAGTGTATTTTTTATTTACATCAACATTATTATATTTAATTTTTTTCTGCCTAAATGTTATCCAAAAGCAGTTTGAGTTTTAGAGAAAAACTAGAAACAAGCCTAAAACTAAATTTAAAAAGTTACTATAATTTGTAAAGAAGGGAGCAATTCATTTTCTTCTGAGAGAGAGAGAGAGAGGAGAGAGATAGAGAGAGAGAGGGTCTTCCATGTCATTCAGTGGATTTGAACTCATTATGAAGCATGTTTTGACCTTGAACTTGAAGTGATTTTCCTGTCTCAGCCTATCTAACTCTGAGATTAACAGATGTGGAGCATTATATGTGGATCACCTCTTTGTATAAGTTAAATTTTTTAATATTGAAGAAGTATTTCTCATCATGGTTTCATAATTACTTGTATTTTAAACATATATTTAGTTTTGTATGTCTTTTAGAGGCTCAGAGAAACTGGCATTTACTACTAAATTTATCTTTCAAGTTTTTTACATGTAAGAGTCATATCAATCATTTCATTTTGAAATTTTTTAAATTATTTTGAGATCTAATGTTTTATCAAGGTATTCATTTCTTCAAAGAATTAAATATTGCTGAAATATAAGCAACCTATTTAAAAATATTTACATTTTTACATGTTCAACAACCTATAACTTTAAGGGGGGACAGATTGATAACAATGTTTGAAAAGTATTATTTTACAATCTGCTTTCAGGCACACTAATAATTGAATTAGTTAACATTTACAGAATACCATGTGCTAACCACTGTTCTAATTACTTTGTATACATTAAATAATTTAATTATTTCAAAATAATATATATTTATATATTACTTTCATTTTCAGGTACAACTAAAGTAAAAATTGATTTTAAAAACTATCAATTTTCATAACGATAAATACTTGTACAAATGTGAACATCTCAACATCACATGCTTTTAGAAGATTTAATTTTTTTTAAATGAGGTTTTTGTTTTAAGAAAACATTTTTTTTTTGAGACAGGGTCTCATTTCATAGTTCAGGCTCGCCCTGAGCTTTCTATGTAGCCCATGCAAGCCTCAAACTCAGCAATCCTCCTGTCTCTGCCTCCCGAGTGCAGGGATTACAGTTGTGAGCCACCACGCCCGGCACTGTGGTATGTGGTATTGATTGCTGGTCGGCCTGAGTCACCACACCCAGCATTGTTGTATGTGGTTACCTGGGATCGAATTCAGAATCTTGCACTTGCAAGGCAGGTGCCAGAACCACTGAGCTAGAGAATATTATGAAACCAACTAAATTGTAACTATTCTCGCTGTCAAGTTAATATACCCCAGCCTTATACAAATTGGATCATGCATAACATACCAGTTTATTTTTTTAAAGGCAAAGTTCTTTTATAGAGTAGGAATTTGAAGTTTTCTGACTATGCTGTAAATTCTTCAGAAGGGGAAAAAATTTGTAATCACTTGAATTTACTCACTCTTAATGACAAAAGTTCAGTTAGCAATAATCAAACCTCAGACAAACCTCATTGGGTACGATGCCACCACTGCACAAAGCTGGTTCATTGTTATTTCTTCATAACTTACAGATGATGGCCCCAGAAAAAAATGTTAAATAGCTGAGATTATTACAAAATATTTAGTTTTTGTTCTTTTAAGAAGAAAACTTTAGCTTTTGTGTGATCTGTCAGTTGAAATAAAAAGATAATTCAAACCCTAAATCTTAAATGATAAATCTTTGCAGATCTACTAAAAGATAATGCATAATTGATAGTAGCTTTGAGAAAAGATCTTATTAAGATTCACCCAGGATCCATTTAAATCAATCCACCACAACAAATACCAAGTATTAATGACAATGGCTTTAATTTCCCTGATAAACTAGTAGAACCTAATAAGACAACCAAGATAATATGCCTTAATCATAAAGTATTTTACTTTAAATTCCTTGTACAAACTGTTTCTAAGCCTTTAGGCAATAAATCTTATTACTGAATCTGAGGATTACTATCATTATAATTAATCGATTTTACTTGGCCAGGAACTGTATCAATAGAACTATAATCTGTACTTTCACAATTTTTGTTACAAACAATCCCAATGTTTGAGAATATCCTTGTGTAAAGTACCTTCATAAAGAGGATCACAGTTTTGTTTATTAAGAGGAAAAAATTTGTTTTGCTTGTTTTTTTACTATAAAAGATTAAATTTTCTAAAAGGTATATACATTCAGAAGTTAAATATGTGATATATTGAAGGAGAAAACAGTTACCTGGGAAATCAACTCTGTCAACTCAGGCCATCAGTGCCAAGATATTATCACTGTACACAACATTAACACCAAGAAATGCTCGTAAAACACTCTCATTCATGATTTCCTTATATTTAGACAAATACAAGCCTATGAAAATTTCACCTCAGAGCTGCTGTCATTTACAATGACATGTTTATTTATTAATATTTTGACACCCACATATTCTTCAGTATTTTATTCCTACTATACCAAAGATGTTAAACTTATGGGTCAGAAACCCTAATATCTGTATAAATATAGTTTTTCTGTATGCTATGATTTAAGGAAAAATAACCAGCATGCGGTGAATGATTTCTATTATAAAATGTCAAAGGGGTTTTAACAATGTTTTTGTCCCCTAATCGTTATAATAAATTTAAATTCCAACATCTTCCATTCTTTATCAAGATCAGATGTCAGTGAAAGCAAAAGAAATAACCAGGTAACATTTTTAGAGAAGTTCAGCAGTTTAAAGTATTGAGAACAACTATCTGAAGTTTTGGCCATCACTAATCTCAAACAAGGTGTCAGAGCTTTGGAAAGGTAACATTAACTACTCATATTTTCAAATAAAAAAGCACCTAGACCATGGGCAGAGAGAACAGAAAATTCCTTTCATCTAAGAACTCATATATCAATGTCTTCAGGGCAGAAAGAAGCAATCATGAAACATTTCTTAAATCTAAAGTTTTCCTTTAATCCATTCTAGTCACTCGTAGAAAAATGAGTGACTCAGAGTTCACCAAATTTAACTGAAATAACTTCTCACTGCAATCATTAAAGTTCAAATTGATGAACACCAGTAACATGCATGCAATGAGTTGGATATTACCAAAGATTGAAATAATAATTTTGTATGAAATCAAGGCTAATCATGTACCTTATCTGAACTTTTGGGTAGATAAAAATCTATAAAACACATGGGAAAAACAAAAGGAATAATTTTTAAAAGTTCAGGTTCAGTAATTGTGAAGATCAATGGTACACTGATACTAGTACAAAATAGTTTATTTTTATATAATTTCCAATAATCTGGAAAATCTATACTTGTCAAGACAATAGAGAAATATGATATTTTTACTCTTGATGTCTAGTTCATCAACAATATCTAATGTAGATTATCATTGTAGACCTGTGGAAATTTCAATTGGAAAAAAGTATCTGATTTGGGATTTTGAGTAAGTTTGCATTTGAAGGAAGCCTTATAATCTTAAAGGTAATATTTTTAAAATATAGAAGGAATACATTGAAAGAAGTATGAATATATTTTAGTAGTTAATTGAAAAATATTTATTCATATTTTATATGGCACTGGGATTGTGCACTGTGGAAGGCAAAAACAGTACATTGACATATATTTTGCAAAAATTAACCTTTAATCAATATTGTTCAGTGTCACAACTTTCCCTGTTCTTATTGGCTGAAGCATAATATAATAACCTCAAAGTGATTAGAGTTTTGGATATAGTCACTACTTCTTCTGAATCATGGTAAAGTATATGACAATATAAAGTGCTACAATTCCCATGACAGTGAGGAAACAGGAAAAATAATTCAAATTTTCATATGAAGAAAAATTATTAAAATGTACAGATAATCTTCTAGAAGCACATTAAGATGCTAAATGAATTCAATAATTAATCTCTATTGCAGTGAGGTCTTTTTTCCCAACCTCTGTCTTTAGTCTATCATCAAATTGTAATCTACACATTCAAATGATTTTTTTTGATTCCTAGTTTCTATACCCCAAAATACAAGTATCCAATAATTATAGTGAATGGACTATTTCACTCATTCTATAACTAGAATTTTGACCTTGAAAACATTTTCATTTTCTTTCTATTGCACATTTTTTATCAGAATGATTTCACCATAAATTCAAATCTGATTATCAGGAATTTAAATCTACTTTATTCTTGCTAAATTTGACTTCAGGAAAAAATATATACTTGATCATCTGCTGTGCAAAACCAGGTTAATACTTCTTCACCATACACTGTCACTATTCCTTTTTTTTTTTTTTTTGAGACAGGGTCTCGCTTTGTAATTCAGGCAGGCTCTGAGCTCACTATGTAGCCTAGGCAAACTTTGAACTCAGCAATCCTCCTGTCTCTGCCTCCTGAGTGCTGGGATTACAGGCGTGAGCCACCACACCCGGCCTGTAATCCCTTTCTTTATTAAAATGAAGTTCTATTTATTATATTTCCATTTAAAGCTAGACTGCGTCTAGTGACTTGGTACATAATACAATGACATATTTATATATGATTTTTCCTTCATTCATATATATATATATATATGTATATACATATATATATAGTTTATTTCTTCATATTGTGGTAATGATATTTTATCACTCTTTTCTCATACTATGTAAACCTTGCTTTTTTTTTCTTTTTGAATTCCTCTTATTCTTTATTCCTTTACAGCAATATGTTTCTGAGAATAGTACTATTTTTCCAACATAAAATACAAATGATTATTTGGGAGTTATGTTGCTTGTTTTCATTTTTGTTTTAATAAAGCATGTGCTTTATAAGTAAGAAGGAGTACAACTGTGATTCTTGATTAGGAAATTACAGAGTTTTAGCACTTTGTCTTTTTTTTTTTTCTTTGAGACAGGGTCTTGCTTTGTAGTTCAGGCTGGCCCTGAGCTCAGTATGTAGCCCAGGCAAGCCTCGAACTCAGCAATCCTCCTGCCTCTGCCTCCCGAGTGCTGGGATTACAGGCGTGAGCCACCATGCCCGGCAGCATTGCTTTTTAGTTCATGGGAAGCTTTCCAAAGGCCCTCTCTGTTCTGCATCAATCTATTTTGTTAAATCTCTTGTTCACGGCCCCAACCCTCTTTCTGTTTCCATCTCTCTAGACATGAGATCTTATCAAGATAATTGTTTCCTCATCACTACATATTTCCTGATTACATTCAGTTTATATTTATTTTAAATTCACCAGAGTTTACTCATGCAATCTATAACAAAATCTTAGATTTTTCTTAAGGATAAGCCTTTCTTAAGGTTCTCAGGCTATCACAAGTATCTTGTTTTGAAGCAATTCTTTATTTTTAATTGAATTTATTATTGGTATATTTTACATACAGCTCACAATCACATTCAACACTGGGGAATTTGTACCAGTATATGACACGAGTTAATTCTCATTTTTACTCATATCCCTACCTACCCTACAATGCCCTACCCCCTATATACATGTACTTTCTTTTTCTTTTCAAATTGTATTTATTCTGACTTTCACATAGAATTGCCTTTTACATTCAGGTTTATATATCTCTGTATAAGTAGCATGAATTATTGATATTTCCAAGACTCTCCTACACAATAAGAGCAAAATGATAGCTTGAATTTTAGCTCTAGATAGCCTTTTATCAATGTTTCCCTTCACAGACGATACCACTATTCTGAGCTCATGCTAACTGGGGCTAGTCTTTGACATGTGCCTCTCCTTTACTCTATTATCCAAATCACTAGAAATTTCTATTGTTTTAATGTGCTCACTACTTTGAATATTTCCCCTTGTCTCCTATAGTTTGTTGCCATAATTTTTCTTCCCTACTCTAAGAACAATTTTTTATCTTTTTACATTTTTCTATAAAGACAGTCAACAATGAAACTACTATTTTTAAAAGATTTTCTTAAACCTCTGCACTTGTTAGGAATAAATTACTACTATCTTTTTACTGCACTAGTTTTCATAGTACTGTTAGTTACCTATATATTTATTTACTGAACTATATTAAAGATAATTTTAAATGTAACATTTTCCCAATCATAAATTATTCAAATATTATTCATAAGTGATCAAGCAAAACCTTATCATGCAAATACGTGAAATAATTCAGCGAGTTTTCATTCCTATTAGGGGAAGATGACCTACAGTATTTTAACAATATCTGAAATATCTTCACTGTTTGCGCCCTCTTGAACTCTGCAGTTTTATCTATACCATCCTCTTCCTATGTAGAGCTGCATGGGATTTCATTTACTTTATCATAGTCAGCATTTTTTTTTTCAAATTTGCTTTTATAGATGTTCCCACTGATTAATTATGACTCTCTCTTTGTTGGTTTATCTGCTTCTTCTGCTGCTTATGGAATTATGACTTTAATGGGCATGATTTCTCAAGTACTAATTACTGATTGGCACCAATTAAATGATTCATGGTATAAGCCCTTTTTTTCTTTTCTAGTACTTGGGATCAAACTCAGCACCTTGCGTTGGCCAGGGAGGCACTTGCTGAAGCTAAATCCCCAGGTCTGTTACATACTTCAATAGCTCAATGTTTCTTCTTTTTACAATATATTAGCTTATATGCATATACTAAAAGGAATGAGACAGGAGATGACTTTTTTTTTTTTTTGAGACAGGGTCTCGCTTTGTAGTTCAGGCTGGCCCTGAGCTCACTATGTAGCCCAGGCAAGCCTCGAACTGAGCAATCCTCCTGTCTCTGCCTCCCAAGTGCTGGGGTTACGGGCATGAGCCACCACACTTGGCAGGAGATGACTTTTAAAATTATTATTGTGTCTATGAAGGCTGTCAGGCATTCTGGCCCACACAATCTGTGTTTTGTAAATGTGAGCAGAACAACTCAATGAAAAATGATCAGAGTGCTTTGTTCTAAGGTGATTGAAGTAAAATAAGTTTTTATTGAGAATAAAATAGGTCTATTTTGACACTAAGTTGATGTTCAATATATGTCAACTTGAAATATGTACAAGAATTGGACTTTGTATTTACATTTACGGGCAAACTCTATTTATTTAAATGACCTATAGCCTCAAGTGAGATGGTGACTGGAATGAATTCTCCACCATATTTTCCCCAAGTTGCATATTTATGAACTGTATCTTTAATAAAATCTTTGATGTCAACAATGAAACTACTATTTTTAAAATATTTTCTTCAGCCACTGGCCTTGTTAGGAATAAATTATTACTTTCTTTTTATACCACTTGTTTCCATAGTACTGCTAGTTATCTGTGTATTTATTTACTGAAATATATTAAATATAATTTTAAATATAATATCTTATTTCCCAATCATAAATTATTCAAAGACTGGTTTTAGGTATCTTCAAAGAGAGTCAATGTTTAAAATTCATAACAAATGTTGAGTAGGCATATCTATTAATTATTTTAAAATAAAATGTACAGTTTCATCGACAATGCAGAATGAAGAATTATCAATAGGATTGAAATATAATTCCAAAATTAAATTCTATTAGCTATAGTTGTGTTTTAATGATGCTAAAATGTTAGGAAATGACCATTCTCCACATAGAAAACAAAAAATAAATTGGGATCTGGATATAAATATCTTTCTTTATATAGTTTGAAACTTCAGTGGTTATATCTGATAGAAATAGAGAAAAAGTGGTATTTTTTTAAAAAACTCATTGGTATTACTACATATTTGCAGTACATAAAGATTACATTTTTGTCTTGGTCAGTTAATTGCCTTAGTGAGTAAGCTCAGTTCTTACTTTCATTCTTTTTAAATAAGTTAACATTTTGGTATTAACCTTTCTGACATATAAGTTATTTCATGGAGACTAAAAAAATTAAAGACTAGATGATGTGAGGGGTATAATATTACTCAACTCTTTTAATTTATAAATTAATGTTTATATCCAATAAAGATTTTAGTAATTATAACTTTATTTAATTAATAAAATATAGCCACTGCCACACTATAACAAACAATATGTTTAATTTGCTATGATTTTTTTAAAAATATGATACTGTAATAAATATTAAAACACCTTCTAGAATATTCTTTAAATTCAACCCAAGTACAACAGTTTTCATACAAATAAAACAGTTCTCCAAATTTACCCTTATTTTCCCAGAGTCAAATGATCATATGATTGTACCCTTTTGAGTAATTCATTCTGTTATTTTATTTATTGATTTATATATAACTTTCTTTGGCAAAAACTACTGGAGGTAGTTAATAAAAATAGAATTTAATATTTGAAATTAATTATAAAACTATCACCAGTTATTAAAACAATCAGAATGAAAAAATAATTTCATAAATTACACAATAGTCTCATGACTATTGTAGAGGTTGGAAAGGAATTATGGCATGGAATTTTTAGTTTTCAGAGCCTTAGGAATAAGAAAATAGAAATTCAAGATTAATTGTGTTTATAGGTAAACCATTTTCTCTCAAAGTATTGCCATTTGTTTAAGTGAATCCTGAAACACAACCATCTCATAGATCCTTTTAAAGGACATAGACTGACTTATTTCCCCAAATGCTAAAACAAAGGAGCTACAACAGCAAATGGTAATGTTGAGATAAACAGGATCCTTTACTTTAAAAATTAAGTTTGGCAATGCTAAAGAGTTAGATACAACCAATCATTGCAGGTAATGAGAATATAGTCAGTTTCTTACATAACACTGCACTGTATCAATTTATAACATTAAGATTATATATAAAAAGAAATGAATACATCAAAATAGTCTTTTATAAATGTTATCCAAATAGAGCCTTCAGCTGGAATTATGTTTTGCTTTTACTTAGTAACATAGGATTGCAAATATTTTAGGTTGTTATAAATGTACGCTTCGGGCAGTGATGTTGTTAGACACCATTGAGGGAAAAGGTCAATGGTTTTGAGAAATAACTCTTTTTTGTAAAAGAAAAAATTCTGGCCAGGTGTGGTGGCTCATGACTATAATCCCAGTACTCAGGAGGCAGAGGCAGGAGGATTGTTGTGAGTTCGAGGCCAACCTGGGCTACATAGTGAGTTCAGGGCCAGCCTGGACTATAAAGTGAGAGCTTGTAAAAAAAAAAAAAAAAAAAAAGGAAAAGAAGAAAAAAGTCTGAATTTTCTTGTCTTCTAATCTCTAATAGTTTAAATGCTTTCAGCAATTATCTATAATTGATGCCCAGTAAATTCTCCCAAATGATATGAAACTCACTTAATGTTTAACTAATGAACATTTTGTCACGGAATTGAATCTGGGAAAAACAAGAAACTGATATAACTGAACTGTGATCTGTCCCTGCTGGCATGGCCGGGCTCAGATCCTGTTTTCTAAGGCTTTGGGCTTCATTGTCCTAACCTAGTAAGAACCTCCTAGCTATAATCAAGGACTAGCAGGGGCCTGTAGAGGGTGAGAAGTTCTCTGTGACACTGGCTTACGAGAGAGTCGGATATGGGAAATGTCTTGGTGCCAAACAGGGAGGGAGAAAATGCAGTGAAGGAAGCCTTGATGCCCAGAGGCTAGGACGCCAAATGTGGAAGCTCTGTAAACAAAGGCCACATTGATTAGTGGCATTTTCCTGCCCAGGAAAGAGATATTCATACCCCTCTAAAGAAGGTCTTTTTTCATTGCAATTAATGGTGTTTATACAAGCATACCTGCTACATACCCAGCATCCTATGCCCCTACTTCTGCATCAGACTTTCTTCCTGTAACATCATAGGCTGATCTCAGCTGGCCTGAGATTGAGTTGTTACTGTGTACAAAAGCCTCTAGACAAAAGATGTTTTTTGGAAAACCCCTTTCGAACCACCCTCCAGGTTCATTTACCTGGGAACATTTTACTTCCGCTTTACACAAATGCTTCTTTCTGCTTCTGCTCGGTAATAAACACTTCTCAGCTTTCTTTTGACTCTGTCTTGTAATTCTGGAATGATAACAGAACTCTTCCACAGGACAGAAGCATCTTTTGATGTCCAACATGGGGCTCCAGAAAGAAGTATTCTCATAACCCTCTGCCTTCTAACTCTTCCTAAATAGAGAGAGGAACCCCAGCTGGATGGTAATAGAATGATTTAAATGCTAAACTTTGACTCTGCTATCCCAGTTATTCTAGTTTTTGAAACAGCACAGTTAGTATTAATTTACATATTTTTACTAACTCAATTGCTCAGTACCTCTTAACCTAAGGCCATCACTCAGCATCTTCAGGTTTGTTCCAAACGGGCTTTGGTATTATGGGATATGGATTCCTTGACCAAACACACAGCACAAAGGAGACATAGATGGATGCTATCTCTGCAAGTCATCTCAGAGATTGACACTGACATCAGGATTTCAACCCATTTACTGAGCAGCAGCTTTTCCTTTAATGGTAATGTTAGTCTTCTTTTATGGTAATGTTAGCCTTCTTCAAAATCAATTTTATTATCTATTAATATAATTTCATGGGATAGTAGATCTTAGAAAGGCAATTTTCTTTACTGAGAATTCTCCCCTTAAATAAGTACTTTCACTTGCTGACCCTAAGGGCTCAGTATATAATTTGTTAATAATATAGTTTAAATAATGAAAACATTTGTATGTCTTGTTCGTTATACTACAAACTATACCTCAAGTACTTTCTTACTCTCATTTCTTCCGGACAACGTTGGTCCCCTGAGCATCATCTTTTGTAGAATAATAGTAGGATTAAAATCTCTGCTTCTCCTCTCCAGAAGCTGTATTACCACACAAAACCAAGTTAGTTTAAAACTTAATTTACATATTTAATTTTTATTATTTGAATATTATTTTATCTAAAGAATCTATGAATGCATTAAATATATATTTATATACATAACATATTTTAACATGGTCTGTGATACCCCTCATGTGAATGTTCATAGCCTAAACAGATGCTGGTCTTGCTTTTTCCCAATGTTTAGTCTTACTGGTATTTTAGGAGTTCTTCAGAAACACAAAGGCTTTTCTTACTCCCTAACCTATCTAAAATATAGGCCTTTAAGTGTCCTTTAATTTACAACAGTGATATGTAGAAATGTCCCACCAATTATGCAGGGCACTGACTTACACAACTTTTGGAAAGGCTCAATTATAGCAAAGCTCATTTTTTTTTTTTTTTTGTGGTACCACGGATCAAACTCGGGCCCTTATGAGTCCAAGCCCGGCACGGTACCACTTCAGCTACATCCCCAGCCCAAAGCTCAAATTTTGATGCCTGTGGTAGATTCTTCTTTATTTTCCCTGGGAGCGATAAGGAAGTTGCAATGACCTAAACTCTTTTTTTTTTGTTAATTGAATGCTTTATTGGTACATTTTATGTACATCTCACAATCACACATAACACTGGGGAACTTGTACCAGTATATGACACAAGTTAATTCCCATTTTATCCACATCCCTACCCCCCACTCCCCATTCCCTATATACATGCTCTTTTATTTTCTTTCAGAATCATATTTGTTCTTTCCCCTCATTACATTCCCACACCACATTTCCTTTGGAAATTTCCCATTCTACAAAAACTGTCATATTTTCTGGAGCTCATTTACATCTACAGGTGCTCATACCAAAGAGAAGATCTGGTATTTGACTATCTGTGATCTATTTATTTCACTTATTAGTGTGTCCTCCAGGTGTATCCATTTGCACATAAATGAATCAATCTGTCATTCTTTATGGCAAAATAATACTCCATTTTATTAAAAAAAAACACATCTTCTTTATCCAGTCTCCAGTTGATGGGTATTTGGGTTATTTCCAAGACTGAGCTATCACGAACTGAGCTGCTATGAACAAGGGTGTGCATCTGTCTTTCCACTATGATTTTTTAAAAATTCCTTTGGGTATATTCCTAGCAGGGGGATAGCAGAGTGAAATGGGACCCCCTAGTCCTAGTTTTCTGGGAAATCTCCACACAGATCTCCACAATGGTTGTACAAGTCTGCAATCCTACTAACAATGGAGAAGGGTTCCTTTCTCCCCACAGCCTCACCAGCATTTATTGTTGGTTGATTTTTGTGATAGCGGCCATTCTTTGTGGAGTGAGATGAAATCTCAGTGTTGTTTTCATTTGCATCTCTCGAATGACCAGTGATGTTGAACATTTCTTCATATGTTTCTTGGCTGCTTTGACTTCTGCCTCTGAGAAGTGTCTGTTCATTTCAAATGCCCATTTTTGAATTGGGTTTTTAAACTTGGGGAGGCTGATCTGTTTGAGTTCTTTATATATTGTCGATAATAGCCCTTTGTCTGATACACAGCTAGTAAAGATTTTTTCCCATGTTGTTGGTTGTCTTCTAGCAGTGCCAGTGACTTCTTTTGTTGTGCAGAAGCTTTTCAGTAGAATGAGATCCCATTTGTTGATTCTTTCTGCTAGTTCTTGTGCTAGAGAGGTTTTATTCATAAAGTCTCTGCCTAAGCCAATGTCTCCAAGAGTTTTCCTAACCTGTTTTCCAGCAGGCTTATTGTTTCTGTTTTAATGTTTAAGTCTCAAATCCATTGTGAATTCAGTTTTGTACATGGTGAAAGAGATAGGTCTAGCTTTAATTTTTGGCAGGTTAAAGCCCAGTTTTTGCAGTACCATTTGTTAAAGAAAGCTGTCTTTCCTCCATTGGGGATGTTTGGCTCCTTTGAATGACCTATACTCTTGGTAGCAACTATCTCGTGTTGATAGCAGTAGCCTTAAGCAAAGACAGAATTATGGATAGCACAGTAGAGACTTGTAAAGAAACTGGATTATTAATAATTGCACTAATCTTATAATTTAAATTATTACTTGGCTTTTGTCACTTTTCAACTCAAAGTTTTTACCATTTAATTGAAGTATAGTTGACTTTTCATTCTTATCAAGCCACTATATTGTAGTATAAACAGTTACATGATTATTGTGACAAAGTTAAGGCAACAACTCTGTGCCTGTGGCAGTTTAAAACTACTTAACTTCCTCTATCACTATATTTTTAGGCCTGGTTGCCTGCTAACTAGCTGTGCTATGTAAAAGCCACTCAAACTAACCAAGATTTATTTGTTCTACTCTAACATGGGGAAAATGTACCTCCCTGAATGGATTATTATGAAGATTAGACATACTACAAGCAACACTCTTGCACAAGCAAACCTTAGTAAATTATAACTACTGTCTACCATATTTTAAAATGCTGTTTTGAATTCGAGCTCAATATTGCTCAATATGAGTGAGAAAAAGTATTTAGGTAATTATTTTTCTACTGTTATTCTCCAGTGTCAACATCTTAATTAAACACTTAGTTGTATTTGAAG
This sequence comes from Thryonomys swinderianus, assembly GCA_004025085.1. NCBI lineage: Eukaryota > Metazoa > Chordata > Mammalia > Rodentia > Thryonomyidae > Thryonomys > Thryonomys swinderianus. The sequence goes on along the minus strand of PVIC010004895.1, from coordinate 11,355 downwards.
ATTCTTTTCCTTAAGTCAACCAACCCTGATATGATAAATAAATAAAGTAAGTCTGGATACAGAAAATATACTCCCAAGAGTGCTTTTCTTGCAACCATGTAATTACTACTGTCAATTCCTGTTTCTCCAGTGTTAAGTGCCAGCTCACTGGTAATGACCCCTACTGGTGAGTAATTAAGTCCCTCTGATCCAGGTGTCAGAATTCCTGGCTGCTGTCTGCTAATGTGAAATTCACTACTACAAGAAATATAGCCACAGCAACAACAAAAACACAGACAGGCTCTTCAGAGAACAAAATCCCAGCAGGTTCAAGTTTTTAAAATAATCTACCTGCTGGCAGATCCAATAAACCTGCTGATTATTGGCCACTCTCTCCAAAACCCACTGTGTCTTCCCTACTCAAGCGAAGAGGCTGCTGTTCTAAGTGATTGCTAATCATGCACTGCAAGGGGACGGAAGTTGTGGCCTGTTATTGTTATCAAGGAAAATGATGATAATGGTTGCTACTAGCCTCAAAACAAACTGAAGCATTAGAATGTATTATCAAGTGTATTTTACTGCATTATATTTTCCTAAGAAGCTTAAGATATATAAATAAGTGTTTATTTGATCCTAGGGTGCAACACAGGTTTTCATTACATCTTATTAATACTTTTGTTTATCATATCATTTCCAAAGCGACCTTTCAGGAAATCTGTTTCTGAAGTATTTCAGTGATTTTGATACAGTTTGGTCTGGATAGTTATTATCCTTTTTATTTTCAAAATAAGTTTGTGTTTTAGGATATGTAATAAAGACAACTCATACACTCACATTCCAATATAATACCTTAGCATAATACAATTTTCACAAATTATTGAGGCAACATTGGGAAATTACTTTTACCAAAAATCAAACCTTTATTCTGGTTTCCATATTTCCACCAAATGTCTTCTTTTATTCAGAAACAAAGAGAAATCAAGCTATACCACGTACAGGTAAAAACTCCCTTTGATGAATATGATTGTTCCATGTACCCATAAAAATAACTAATAATAATAACTAATAATAACCTGTCTAATAATTTTGAGGTCATCAAAAACAAGGAAATCTCAGACAATGTCACAGCAAAAAAGGAAGCTAAGGAAAATTCTGATTACAACATTCTGAGGTAGTATCATATATTGAATTCCGGATCATTATACACTATTGATGAGTATGTTAGTAACAGGTTTTATGTGATATATCCTTGTAAACAAAACCATTGAGGGCTATAAAAAGTGTTGTATGTTAGTGTAACATTCGTGAGTTGATACTATAATGTAGCATTCAGTTCCTTTTGTTTTTCCTGTGTAAGAAAATAGAAGACAGTACATATTTTTCTGACTTTTTATTGCTATTTTTATTAATGTACAGAAAAGTGGCATTGTGGTTTTATATTTACATTCCTCTTTGCGGAAGGGTGCATTCCTAGCTTTTCTATGTAGTTTTTTTTGAAACTCTACTTTCAAAAAATCTGCACAAAACTGACACAGCAAAATTCTGAAAGAAAATGTAAAGGTACCCCTTAAATATAAAGTATGATTCAAAGTTAGGACACAACACTTTATTTCTGTTGTTCTCTGTAATGTAGCACTAGGTAGACATCTTTAAATGGCTCATGTATTAGTGGTTATGGCCCTTGTCAGCTTTATCTCACCAGACCAGTAAGAATACATGCATATTTTCTCTGCTTTCATTGAGAAACAGGCTTTTGAAGAGTTATTAGAAATAATGTTCAAAAAATTTCAGTATTTGCCAAGAGATGTGCCACAGCAAAACTGCCCTGGTGTGATTGCAGGTGTGTCCTTATATTAGTTCACATTTTAACTTGCTGTGCTTCAATCTCCTAACTCAGATGTGTGTTTGAGTACTAACCAAAAATAATAATACAATAAAATTAGATTCTACTCTCACTATTAACAACATTATCAAAATTATTATCAATTTATCTGATAAAAGTTCCAACATCATAAAAATTCAAATAAAATCAGGGAAGATATGATATTGTCCCTCATCCATTCCAGGCACAGAATGTATTCTGTACCTTCAAGCCTTTTTTCTTGTCCACATGCAAAGTACTTTACTTCTTTCAGTGCTAATCATTTTATTAATCAAGCTCTCCATGACACATTTTTTTTTGAGGAGCCAGGGATTGAACTTGGGACCTTGTGCATCCAAGGTTGGCACAGTATCACTTGAGCTAAACCGCCAGCCCCCATGGCACAATCTTTGTAGGTTCTTTTTCTGATCAAGTTGCGAATCCTTTATTAGTTTTTACCTTTTCATACTGATTTTCACTATAGAAATGGCAAAAAGTAGTCATCAATACCCACAACATAGCATGATAATTGGGCTATTCTGAAATTTCTTCTTCCAGATCAATGAGCTCACATTCTTCAAATGTACTCTCACACACAGTTTTAGGAATTGGGCAAAATGTAGACAATTTTTTTCTGGAGTGTAACACTCGTGGTTTCTAGGCCAATTGTCAACAGAGTCTTTGTTTCTATCTAAAGACTGTGACCTTGGTCTTTATTTATAAATTTTTCCCCCTGACATCCTGGAGAACAGTACTCCTAGGCTGTAGCATTTTTTATTTGAATCTTTTTTGGTACATTATATATACCATTGTGATCATACACAATATTGACAATTTGTACCAGCATATGACATATCATTTTTTTCCCATTCTGGCACCCAACTTACAACCCCTACCCCTATATACATAAGCTTTGTTTCCCTTTTTTTATTACCATCATATTTTTCTTTACTTTGTTACCCCTACACTCCATTTCCCTTTGAATATTTTCTATTTCACAGTATTTACCATACTTCATACATTTTTATCAACTTTCTGATTTTTAAACATTAACCAGAATCTTTCCTCAAATTTTACTTACAGCATTCTCTACCTTCTGTCATCTGCACCTTCAAACCTTCCCAAATTCCTTCTATAAGCTTGTTCTAAATGATTCTCAATTGCATGGTCAAGTAGAATCACTGCAAAGACCCTATTTATCTGGTAGCAAGTCTTTGTAGTCATCACTCTGTCCCTTGCTGAGAAAAATGCGTAACACTCACAAAGAAAGAAAGGTTGGCTTTGCTCATACCTTCCAGTGTGTTCAATCCATAGTTGGCCAAGGAAAGGAAAGCATGGTAGAAGTGCATGAAAAAGACAGTAGCTCCTGCAATGGCGGCCAGGAAGAAGAAAGAGAAAGGAGGAGCTGGGGACAAGAAAACATCTTCCAGGTCATATCTCCTACAGATCCACACCTTCTGTCTAATCTCTGTCTTTGAACGGGAGTTCTTTTAGGGAATTTGAAAAATTTAAACCCTAAGAAATGATTTTCTTTTCTCTAGTAAACATAATTTTATAGGCAATAGAACATTATTCCTAGAAGGTAAATTTGCCAGCAGAAAGTAGAGTATTAACCAGAATGAAAGAGACCCAAAGTGTACCTAAACCGAGTAATATTTTGACAACACTGTACAAGCAACTGAGTTGTAAGCCTATTGTGTGACATCAAATAGTGAGCTTGACCATATTTGACAGTTTCCAGAATTTATATTTTTATTTTAAGAGTAATTATATTTTATTTTCATATTAGAAACAATATTTACTATTAATTTTAGGATTTTTTTTCCTTTTAGAGGGTTGGATACTTGGGAGAGCTGAAGTTTCCTATGTATCTGGTTTAAAAGAAGAATCCACACAAATAATCTTAAAAATAAAAGTAACATTAGCAAACACTTAAATGGTGCCTACTCTGTTCCAGGAATTATTCTAAATAATTTACACATATCAACTCACTTATGATTGATTACCTCAGCAACAGTATGAGATAGTTCATAAAATTCCTATTGTAGACATGAAGTACCTAATGCACAGATGCAAGGAAATCATCTAATTATATGTTATATAGCCAGACCTCCAACTCAGTGAGTTGAAGAACAAGTCCATGCTATTAAACAAGACTGTACTATCTAAAAACAACAGCAAACAAAAACATTCTAACTTCTATTAAATACATTTTCCTAAATGTCTAAACATATTTTCCAAGTTCAATTTTAAATTACTTTTGGATATAAATTGTCAACACATGACACTGAGTCTTGTTAAAGGAACTATTGTTGAAAATGGACCTGACTAGAAAATGGGCCTGTAGCTCTCATGCCTGTATCTGGGTTTGTCTTACAGATTGCTGATAGCTGCTTTCTTGAATTGAACCTAAACTGGAAAACAAAATGTTCTTTTCTATTTACCTGAGAAACTTTGACAATTTTTGTTTTTATGCTTTATATTTCTTTTGAGTAATTCTCTTAATCATAACTTCATTTCCAATACCTGTTTTTTAAACATACACAGATATTCCATGTGGTTGTAAATCATAGCAAGTGTTGAAACTAGACACAAATTGGCTTCTTGTTTTGTAGCTACCAAGGTCAAAACCTCACAAGCCTGAAGTTGTTGACTGTTAAAAATGTTTCATGTTAGAGCTTAGTACTTGTAGTAGTTCCATCTTCAGAGATTGCCGGGTGCTCCTATAAAGCGTTTATTTTTCCCCACTACTTGCTTTCATAATCTCTGATTCGTAGTCCTTCAAATTCATCGACCATTATAGAATACTAATTAGTTACAATTAAAATTGCACTCGAAATTCATTTTCATTATTCCATTACTTGTTATTGCCCATCATACAAACTTCATCAGATTAATGTCAGCATTTAATGAGATAATTTGGCAGTGTATACCTTCGCGGCTCTTGGTCCAAGCTAGCCACACATCCTTTCCTGAGAGTTCACAATGGTGCATCTCATTTTAAGTCACTCAACAAGAACTTTTTGGCCTGTCTCTTCTGCAGTGATAACCCATGTTATCTGTGTGGCTCTGACCATAGGATTAGTCCCACACAGGCCTAAATCCATCTCCTTCATTAGACTTCCTCTAAATCAATTAAAATAATCTAAATAAATCTGCTGTTTTTCTGTCCCTCTAAAACTCTAAACCCTTGGGATAAGTTTAATCTTTTCCATCCAGGCAGAGCTGTGAGCCTCAGCTTTGTCATAGCCCTCTGACAGTGAACTGTCTATTTGTCTAATGACCATATGCCCCTGTGGTGTCTGTTTGGCCCTCTGGACCTCTCTTGGAAATTACTCTAATTACATATCCTCTAGGGTTCACATTTATTTGCTCAAGTTTTCTTTGTTGTATTGTCTTACTTTGGATGAATTTGTTGAGCAGATTTTTTCTCCCAAGTCACAACAGTACATGTGAAGGTAGGGAGGATTTTTCCCTCTCACAACGGCAGGTGTGAGATCCCTGAGTGCTTGGGAAGTTCAGGCTGTCAGAGACTTGAGCTGTGGAAAATTGATGAGAAAAGAAAGATGCGGGAAAGTGTTTTGTTTTGTTTTGTTTTTTAGTAGGCTATAAACTACTATCTAAAATATTGTTTTTATAGTTACTCTACAAAGGAGTTGGGAGGGAAAAGAGTTAGAAATATATTCTGAGGTTTCTATCCTAATAGTCTTATTTTACAAACTTGAAACAAACATTAAAGATCAGAATAGAAGTAACATTGGGTTGTAGGAAAATTTCTCTTGGATCCTTAAAGGAAATGACTTCCAAATTAGAATTTAATAATATATGAGATTATTTCTATTAACTTATAATCATTTTACACTACACACTATCTAAACATGTCCATTATAGCGTTACTAGGAAACATGCTCCTGTATGTTAAACTTTTAAGAGGTTTAAAAGAAGAGAGAGATAGCATCAACCATAAAAAAGAAACATCATTCAAGAGAGAGAAGGATAATTCCAGCATGAAGAAGAAGGTCACATCGGGAAACTGATGAATCAACTAAGACTAGAGCAAAGGAAGGGAGTTTCAGTAGGGATAACTACATTTAAAAAAAAATACACATTAAATTGATTGACTCAACCAAAAATGTATTAAAATTTGGCAAAGACAATGATAGGATAACAAAAAAGATAGTAATTATATAAAACAAACTGCTCTCTAATTATATGATTTGGAAACAATAGAGATAAAATATGACATATACGGTCATGACAACATAAGCCATATTATTTAACAAATAACTGACCAAACTTTTCAAAACTGTGATAATGTTTTAAATTTGATGTAGCATACATGAACTAAGTCTCATCTATGTGCTAGGAAACTGATACATTTATAATTTATAATTAACATTCAGAATTGAAGGTGTAGCAGACATTATGCACATATAAGAAATAAGGCTGTGAATAGAAGAAGCACCTAGTTCTGATGAAATATGTGGAACTGCTTCCATGATTGGTTGTCAGTTACCTCACGCTGCTCAATCTGTATGCATCTCTTAGTCCCTTTCCACCTTCTCCCACTCATCCTCTCATCCTTGGTGTGTGACTCGTACAAGTTAAAGTAGGGTAGGTAGGTTCTGGCTCACGGTTTCTGTCCACAGATGTTGGCACTGAGGCAGAACCAAGGTGGCTGAAGGCTCTGCCAGAGGAGAAACTCCTCACCCCATAGGAACCAGGAAGCTGAGCAAAAGAAGAGAGACCCGGGAAGCAAAATACAGCTTTCCAGGTCACATCCTCCCGTGTCCTGAATCTAATCATTCCCCACCTTCTCCCTTCATCGTTTGATTCTTTATTTTTTAATCTCCTCTACTTTCTTTCTCAGATAAACCAAAAATTAAAGATTGATAGCTCAATCTTGGAAACAACCCAAATGTCCATCAACTGGAGAGTGGATAAAGACGATGTGGTTTTTTTATAAAATGGAGTATTACTCTGCCATAAAGAATGAAAAGATCGATCCATTTAGGTGCAAATGGAGACACCTGGAGTATATACTAATAAGTGAAATCAATAGATCACAGATAGACAATTCCCAGATCTTCTCTTTGGCATGAACACTTATAGATGCAAATGAGTTCTACAAAGTAGGACAGCTTTTATAGAGTGGAATATTTCTATAGGAAACTTGGTGTGGGAATGTGATGAGGGGAAGGAATAAATATGATACAGAAGGAAAATAAAAGAGCATGTATAAAGCGGGGAGGAGGGGGGAGTGGGTAGGGATATGGGTAAAAATGAGAATTAACTTGTGGCATATACTGGTACAAATTTCTCAATGTTATATGTGATTTTGAGATGTATATAAATTGTACCAATAAAGAATTCAATTAAAAGCCGGGCGTGGTGGCTCACGCCTGTAATCCCAGCACTCGGGAGGCAGAGACAGGAGGATTGCTGAGTTCGAGGCTTGCCTGGGCTACATAGTGAGCTCAGGGCCAGCCTGAACTACAAAGCAAGACCCTGTCTCAAAAAAAAAAAAAAAAGAATTCAATTAAAAAAAATAAAGACGATTCTACAGATTGTAGTAAGAACTTTAGTATCTTGCTGAATTGATTCATGTTTTGATATTTTTCAAATGATTTTTCACAAGAATTTAACAAACACTGTTAAAGAGCTAAGAATGTGTATTGTACTCAGGTGAGGTGACCTAAGCTGAACTTCTGCGTTTCTTATTTATTTAATCTGTTTTCTGCAAGCAAACTATTTGGGTTTTGTTTTCACCCACTGGAGAAAATTGTAACCTACTGTAAGCTGAGATGATAATGATGCCTAACTCATACAATAATATAAATACAAACTTAATAGATGAGTCATTTAATGTAGTTTTTAGCACAAAGCAAGGACTATAAAATAAAAATTGCTATCGTGCCTACACAAAGATGAGTTTAAAGTTTAGAAATATGATCATCATTTTGATTTGGTTTTAGTCAATAACTTTTGGCAGGAGGCTGCATACTTTATCACCAGAAGCACTTACATAATTTAGATTATGTAAGTTTGAATTGTGCGTTACTGTAGACTAGCATTCTTGTAATATTCCATTTAAAGAATGACTTGTGAGGATTTTTTTAGTTTTTGCCATATGATGTATTTTAGGGCTTTGCTGTATTTGTGACTTGTTTCACAAAAAGAACCTAGAAAATCTGCACCGTTTTATTTCCATTACTAATATTTGATATCTTGTTCTGTTGCTGTTCTGAATTTAATGTTGTTAACCAGTCGAAGAACTTGCATAAGTTACATTCTTCTGTGAAATACAGAATGATGCAATGTTGAAATACATCACATCTTCATGGAATCCCTCCTATGCTTCTGTTTTCTCTATTTTTTTTTATCTCACTGTTCATCAAAGGGCATAGAGACCTTGAACAAATATGAAATGGATGCATGAGTCAATCCATGGATGTCAGGGCTTGTTTGTCAATGATTTAGCACAATTCGCTATTGGCCAGCTTGTCCAGCAGTGGAGAAGCAAAGCCAAACGTGGAAAGCAGTATGAAAGAATTGGAGTCAGTGAGAATGTCTAGTAGAACTGACAGGAGGAAACTGGAATTTTCATTTGTCTCTCATCATTTTCAAACTCTGTTGAAGTCAGTGACCTTCCCCCACAGCACCCCACAGGTAAAGACTCATAAAAGTTGGAGAACCAGATTTGGCAGGATCTAGGGGTGCTGCGGTTGTAGTGTTCCTTCATACCAACAAAGTTTACTGAGACAACCACTGTAACTTTAACAGACTATGCCTCATGCCCTGTACCAACTTCTAGGGTATAAATATGACCCCTAGTTAAATCTCAGTCTCACAAAATATTCACTGTGAAGCAATGGAAATGCGGAAAATGTTCATTTTCATATCGGAAAAGGATTCTGGGAAACGTAGTTTGAACTTACCTGCATCGCACCACTACAAATCCATACTCTTTTCCTTTGAATTTAGCTTTCATTCTTACTCCCTAAACCAGAATAAATCCTACATGAAGGTAATAAATGTTTATTTTTGTTTAATTGGATACATTAATAACTTACACAGTTGAGAATTTGATAACCTTCTTAGTAAAAGAGGGTACAATTTTTATTCATCTTTGATAATAATCTTTTTTACTGTTAGCTGTATTAAATTTTCTGAAATTGTATAACTTACGCTGAAATATAAAGTCCATTAATATGATCACATCCTAGACTTTAGGCGGATGGTGATGGCTCAGGAAAGAACACGTCACCATTTTCCTAATGTGTGCTGTCAAAACCAGGTGTGTTACAAAGAGGATTAAGTAGCCTCTGTGTGGGGAGAAATAAAAGAGACTTAACCTTGGAGCAGGGGAGTTACCCCGGGCCTTTCCACGGTGATGGGCTTGGGGCTCAAGTGCCATGGCACCTGTCAGTTTTGTCCAGAAGGTCCTATTAAATCAGCTGGGTAGGGTGTGGGGTGGATGTTAGTTTGTGAAATTGAAGTTTTTATGTAAGGAAAAGTCTTGGAGTCAAAGGCAGGTATAGGAGTGGCTGGTGTGAGGCACTCTTGTGTGAGGCACAGCAAAATGTAGAGGGAGGGTGAAAGTGGGGACACAAAATGCCTGAACATAAGGACCTCTTCTCATTTTCTAGAACTGTGGAAAAAGAGGTCATGGTCAGAGAGGATTTGAATGGCGAACAAACCACATTGTGGTCAAAAGAGCTGTGTCCTATCTTGTAAGAAAAGCATGGGATATTTTAGCTTGTGGTTAGGAGTGGAGGGAGAGGTTACTGGGAAGGCCCCTCACGAGGGTCTTTAGGAAGGGCAGAGACACTCTCTCCCAAGGTGGGTCGGGACCTGGAGTGTCCAATGGGAAGACGGGTGATCAGGATTGAAAGGGACATCTGGAGGAAGAGTAAAGCCAGAAGGAGAGGCAAACAGAATGACCCACACCCAGGCAGGACCATTGTGTCTGGGTCGAAGCCAGAGACAGGGCCTAGTTAGGACCTAGACCTGGACCCTGAAAAGACCTCTTTGACAGCTGCCTGGGAGAATTCACACCACAGCACTGAGGGGCAGGATGTAGGTGGAGATGCCAGGGAGAGGTCTCTGCTAGGCTGCGAGCAGTGAGCCAACGGTTCTTATGCCCCAGAAAAGGTGAGGGGAGCTGCACGTGGGGGTGTGCATGAAGGTCTAGACGGTCACTTCCAGGGTTTGATCTCAAGATACTAGGTGAACAGCGACCTGCTGGAATAACTGCAAAGGAGAGTCTTGCTGGCTGTGTTCTTTACCGTGTTTTTATCTTTTACCTAACTTTATGTCAAATGGCAGGGAAAAGGGAGATGAGAAGACAAGTCAACTGGTTAATAACAATGAACATGAAACTTTGGAAGCTAAGGACAAAACCAGTCCTCACAGTGCTCACTTTGTGATTATTGTTAAAATTTCTGTGTATTTTATTACATGGCTTCCAAGGAATTCCTATCTTGAAATTATAATTCCTTTATTTATCTTTTTTTTCCTTTTTGTATTTTATAGTTTTAAATGTTTCATTGGTACATGTTTGTAGTATGTAAAGATTATATTCACTGCTGGGAATCAGGGTGTGCACAAAACACATTTCAATTCTTTTCTACATCAGATTCATTTATCGTATCCAGTGTTATAAATTTAATGACCATGTATATAGATTAAAAATCAGGCTAGTGGGAAAAAAATTGGTAAAACATGTCAAACAATGGCACTGTCAAGACACATCTTTAGCTACCTGTCTGTACTGATTATGATAACTTTTCTACCTTTTCATGTTATTCATATTCTTAGTTTGTACTTTATTTCTATATTAATTTTTTTCATGGACAAGAAGTCATGTTATATTTAAGCTGGCTGTCTTACTCCACTCAATCTTACTGTGAAAGCATTAGGAGATGTGGCCAATGGCCCATAGTTAAAATTATAACAGTGAAGCCCTCAAGAAACCCCAGAGGGTTCTCAAACTGCATTTCCACCATTTGAAGATACAGTGAGAAGATGGAAGTCTCTGATGGGGAGAGGGCTCTCCCCAGAATGCCACCACACTGGTGCCCAGATCTTGGATATCTGGATTTGGGGACTGAGAAAAATCAATTTATTTTCTGGTGAACCACACTGTGTATGATATGCAACCACTGCAGCGTGAACTGACACAAACAACTACCATTTTTTTTTTCCTCTCGTGATTCCCCTTCTCGTGGGAACTGTCCATGCATTCAAAGCAGAAGAGATATTTTTTCCACTCTTAGCCTGCAAATAAAAGCTCCAAAAGAGCTTGTTGGTGATGTCAGAGCTCTTTTCACAAATCTGTTTCCCATAAGTCTCCTTTAGAGAGTGGCCAGAGACATAGTCGAGGGATCAGATCTTAGGGGATAACGAGACTCAAAACATTCAAATATACTGAAAGCTCTAGATAATCGATAATGTGATGAATGTTTTATGGGCCTTGTGACTTGATTTAGTTATTCTCCCACTTGTAAGATGAA
>PVIC010004894.1:0-60330 GCA_004025085.1 Thryonomys swinderianus | reverse complement strand
CTTTAAGTTTGTGGGTTTCACCCTCTGCCGGTTCCAGACCTGCTGCTGAGCTCCTCTTACGACTCCTACCTCAGGCATTGTCCTTTCAGTTTTAGAGGTTTCATTCCATCATATAAAACTTTGTTTTCCTTTAATATTCTTTACTTTTTACTGGTATGTGTTTGCAGTATATGATGTTTATATTCCTTGCAGGGAACTGATACATGTACATAACACATTTTTTTTCTCCCAGTTCTAGAGATCGGACTCAGGACCTTGGGCTGTGGCAGGCAAGGCGCCCTGAGCTCAATTCCCAGCCCTGCATAACACCTTTTAATTCATTTGTGCATCCCCCTTCCCTTCCCTCCCTTGACAGTCTTTATTTCTTGAGTCATTGTCATCATACTTTCTTTTAATTTTTTGAAAGAAAGTTAGTTTCAAAAAGAGACATTTACAGTTGGGGCTTCAGTACTTTTAATTCTATCACGGGAGCGTTTCTACTAGACGATGTTTCTCCTCCCTGTTTTTTCTTCATGTGAGTCCCTTTCCTACTTTTTGCAGCTCTTCTCATTTCCTGTTGGATACTGAGTATTTTCAGTGACTTACAGCAACGACGGATTCCATCCCTCCACTTCCAAGGGTGGTGGTGTGCAGTTTGGTTTTTCTTTAACACTCGCCTCAGTCTGCGCAGCTACAGGTGTCTGCACCTTAACCATGCTCCCCTGTTCCTTGGATTGGTCTTGTTTTCAGGCCCGGCTGCCTGGCTCCCCTGTAGATGGTCTGCACCATATACAGATGCACCAGCGTGGTCTATGTTGTCTTCAAACACGGTGAGCAAGCGAGGGCCCCACTGTGCCCAGCTAGAGGGAGGTGTGTGGCGTTCAGGCGGCTGTAGGTCTGTTCTGGCTTTTTCTTTCGTGTCATCTTGAGCCTGGACTGTCTGGACAGCCTGGCTCCTCGCAGGCCCCTCCACTTGGACGTGCTGAGTGCTTCTCAGGGCTTCCTACTCTCCGGCTGGCCCGCTGGCCCACAGATCAGGGCTGGCCCGCTTGACCTACCCGGAACCACAGACTAAGGCTAGTTGTGGTCTCGCCTATTGTTCGCCAGTGAGATTGTGACCACGCACTCCCTGGCCTTTCCTGAGGCGTCTCCAGCCCCTGGACCAGAGCTGCAGCCATAGCTTCTGCTCCTGACAGGGGCCTGGTGAGTTGGGGGAGGGTTTGTTTTCCTGGCTTCTTGTCACAGAACTACACAGCAGTTCTTTATCTTCCACTGAGAACTGTTTGGGGGTCTGGAACAGCAGAATGTCTGCAGACAGAGATAAGCTGTATTTTCACATTTTTTTCTCCAAAATTAATGATCTACAATGACAATAAAACCATCATCTCCTGTCACCAGTGGGGTTCACAGGACATTTTGTGTTTCAAAAACACTACAACTAAACAACTTCAATGGCAGAAAGTACAGATAGTTTTGTTTTTCCTCTTCTTTCCATAGTATTTGGGTCTGTTGCAGAGAGACTCCTAAGTGTTCTTGCTGGAGCATCCCCAGAGCTTTCCCAGTTCAAAGCCTGTGTCTGGCCAGTGGGAAGGTGGAGATGTGGCCCCCACCCGGGGTCCATCAGGGTCTCTGCCAGGACTTGGGCCTGGGTCCTCGGCCACCAGCCTGGTCTTCTGTTCCTCAGTGATCGAGTTCAGTCCTTCCCCTGTGCAGAGCCTGGGAGAACCAGCTGCAGAAGCCTTAGGCTGGCACCTCCTCAGCATTGTGGACTCCAGGCTCTGCTCTCTGCCCGGGTCTCTACCTGTGTGAACTCCTGGGGTTCTCTGGACAGCTCACACGGGGAAGGGTCCATACCCGGGTGTCCTGTGGCCAGACCACGGAGCCAGTGGCACCCCAGGTGATAGACAGCTGCTGGTGATCCCACCTCTGCTCCCCCGCCTCCAGGCTGGGGGTGGGCTCTGGCCATAGGGGTCTCTGGTGTCTTGCACAGCCCTGATCTGGCTGCTGGTTCTGATGCCCTACGGAGCCATCCCTCTTGAGGATCAGCCTGACCCCACGGCCTGCCTGTCGTCTCTCTGCCTCTGGACAGGGACAGATTGCTTACAACCTCTCAGCTCAGTCTCCCACATCAAAGTGTTGCTTAGAAACTCACAGCTGTGAAACTGGATTGTCTCCATCCAGTGAGCTTTCACTGCCAGCACCGGTACTTTCTCTCTGTGTCTCTAAGGCAGCAGTGGGGCCAGCATGAGGGCCACTGGCTTATCCCTGAGCGGAAGGCAGGGCAGTGGGAATAGACGTAGGCTCTGCCAGAGGCCTTTGCTCTTGGGCCAGGGGCGTGAAACCTGTGATCTCCCAGACTTGGCCTCTGCCTGGCCATATTCCCTGTTTCTTCGTCCTGTGTCGGACCTCGGTTCCACTCTTTCTGCTGCCACCCCCATTCCTTATCACCTGGGCTCCTGTCACCCCATTTAATGCCTTTGTAAGAACTGAAAAAAGATGGCATTTTGTTACGACTTAGTGAGTGGACCACGGGAGATGTCTGGATCCTTTGGCCAGGCACATGGTGCAGTGCATGTAATGCAATACTGTAGGTAGCATCCCTGCTAGCAGCACTGGGGGGCATTTAAGGAAAGTGCCAAAAGGCCAGGGATGTAGCTCAGAGGTGCCACTGTCTGCGTGCCAAGCGCAAGGTCACGAGTTTGATCCCTGGTACCGAAAAAAGAGAGAGAGAGAAGGAAGGAAGGAAGGTAGGAAGGAAGGAAGGAAGGAAGAAAGAAAGCCAAGAGGTTTTCAAATGTTAGAGGAGGTAAAGAAATAGCTCACTATAATCAATTCGTTGGGAGCCTACTGTGTGCCGACCTAGAGCTCAGCCCTGGGACAGAGGATCGGGCAGGGGTCAGGCGGAGGGAGGCCTTGGGGTGGGAACTCAGAGTGTGAGGCTGGAGCAGAGAATAGCCAGGCTGTCCTCGCTGGGTTCACTGCAAGTGCCCGCCACATCGAGCCAGGCTGAGTCCTGACATCCAGCCCAGCTGGCCCTGGAGGCAAGAGGGTAGCGTCTTCCCTGCACAACTTTGCAAGGTGCGGCGGTGTCAGGGGAGGACACGGCCACCCCCGGAGGAGTTTGCAGATGAGCACAAGCCACCACTGCGTGCTCCTGATACAGAATCACCTTTTGTACTGGATTAATGTAAAAGTTTCATTTAAAAGACACCAGCTGTGGTCCTACCCAGGTTTATTCATATGGGACCTTCACTGGGTCAACTTAATACTTAACTACTGCTTATTATCCCATCAGTCTTCAGGGACAACCCATGATCTAATTGCCCAGCATTTATGTTGCTTGGTAACCACAAATAGAGAATAATAGTCCTTAAAGGGGCAGTGTGGAATTTCATGCCCCTGCCGTGAAGTACACTTCATTTCCCAGAGCACCCTGTGTTTTTTAATTCAGTGAATAAAAATGTGTAATGAATAATTAATTATGTGCTTGGAGGCACAATAGCTGCCTACTTTTGAATATTCATCAGTGGCATTATTAATTCACTAGCGATCCCAGGGAGGGATGGGATAGGCTTTTAGCCTAGCTGGAGGACTTAAAGATAATGCTTTGCAATGTGTGACAAACTTTCTTAAAGCCCACTTTTCTTTGGGAGACACTTTCTGGGTAATTTTCTTTTAAGAACATTTTTCCATGGCTGTGTATGACTGGTGGGTTGCAGAGACCACCAGTGACCAGGAACAAGGCCCGTGCTGGGCTCCTGCCAGGAAAGTGCATTAATAACAGGGCCTGCTGCCTTCCATGTGCTAATGGAGTGAACCAGGCCATAGAAGAGGAGGCAGGGAGCTTTGTGACAGCTTATCACTTCCTGATTCTTTTCCCACCATAGAGATGGAGTCTGAAATCCTCCAATGCATCCACCAGCTCTGCATGGCTCCCATGAGCCTCCCCGGGGATCAGAAGCCCTGTAAGTTTCTGCAGCAGTTCTCTGGGATTTTCCTTGATTGAGTAATTCTTCACTGTACTCTTCCTGCACCTGTATTGCTAGCTGCGTGACTCAGGTCGAACCTCACTTCTTGTTTACAGAGACCATCTACCCATCACCATGGCAATATGACACCAGCTAAGACTACACTTCCCAGCCTCCCTTGCAGCTAGGGTAGCATATGACTGAGCTCTGGCCAATCAGATGTAAGCAAAAATTGCTAAGAGGAGCTTCTGTGAGTTTTATTAGATGCAAAGTGGAAGAAGTCCTGTTTGTCCTTTAGCCTTCTCTCTCTGTTCATTGTGAGAGGCAGATGAGATGGCTGAAGCTCTAGTAGCCATGTTGGAGGGAAAAGAGCCTTTCAGTTACAAGATGTATTCTCAGTTCAGGAATGTTAAATGTGAAAAAAATGTGCATCTTAGAATCAATAAATACAGTCTATACAGTTACCTATATAGTAATTTAAGCATCATTGTGCACAACTAATTATAGCAACTAAGCAGAATGTTGCAATAATTTTCTGTATCATTCACACTAAAATGAGATCTTTCTGGGTTCCAGGCATTTTTATTCCACAATGAGAAGCCTGTATTTGTATTTGCAAATCTCTGTCTCTGTAGACACAACGACTCCCCGTTCACTTTCAATACTACTTAGTGTCACCAGTGACCCTAGAGGTTTGCCATCTCCACCCAGATGGCCACTCATTGCTCAGATGCTGACTTCTGGCACCTGCCCAAGTCCTCTCTGCTCTGAGCTCTGTGTCAGCTCTCTGTGTGTTGACTGCTTGGCTCTTGCATATGGTGTTGAAAGGTATGTTTTAAATCTCTGCATTGGATGCTATCAGTAGCCTGGCTGATGTCCCCCTGGGCCTGCTGGGCCACTGGCGGCGGGGTGGGCATGGGCTGTCTCCACCTCACAGACCACTTCCCTGTTTGTGTACCAGAGGCTCCCTCTGTCTTTCTCATCATCTCAGAAGCTGTCAGGCAGTAGAGAACCGGTGCTCTGGAGTCCCCAGGTCTGAGGGACAAGTCTGAGGCTTCTCAGAGGCAGGATGGAGCTCCAGCCCCCGCCTCACGGTGCACACCTTGTTGTGGGTCCTCCTTGCCAGGTCTCTTCTTACTTGTGCTTCTTGGTTCTCCCACACCCAGGAAGCAGCTGCACCAAAGTGCTTTTGTCAGGATCTGCTTTGGCGACTCTTGTTCATCAGGAAGAGTAACGTCCTGATTGGGATCCAAGTTGAAAATGGTTTCTCCCAACAGACAGAAAAGTTGGCACTGGTGGCTGCAGCATAGGCGGTGTGATCGACTCAGAGTAATGGTCCCCGGGGGTCACACCTCCAGCATCCGGGTCTCGTTCTCTCCCTCGGGCTTCAGTCAGTGAAACATCAGCAAACAGGACGTAGTGGAGACACTAAATGCTTGCACATTTGCCTTGCCCCCTTGAGATGGTTCTGCCAGAGAAGCCCAGGCAGCCGAGTGGGAGATAACAGCTCACGTGAGGGAACGGAGACGTCCCAGCCAACAGGCAGCAGTGACATTCACACAGCAGCTCAGAGGCCCATCTGCACCAATCTCCAGTTCACAGAAGCCCAGCTGTCCCACAGGGAGCCCCTAGAAGCATAGACATCTGCCCAGAGGCCAGTTGTAGCCAGCTTTGCCTGCACACCCTGTGAAGCTAAGCCCCACCTCTCTAGCCATAGGGGAGCTAAACCCTGTGCTGTGAAGACCCCCGGTGGCTGCTGCCCTTCAAAGCTTTCTGGCCTGGAGACCCTCTTTGCGGGCACCAAGAGCATCACTTGGACGTGTAAGACCCTGTCCCAACCTCTCTTCCCGTGGCCTCCTCCGTCCCCTCGACTGTCCCCTGGATGGCAGTCCCTGGGCATTGTCACACTGCAAATAAAACTTGTCCTGTGCCCCTGCCCCCTTTGATCAGATCTTTTTCAATGACTGGCCTTGAAATCCCTCCAACCCCTGCAGTGGGGAAAGTCAGAAAGGATGGACCCCACTGGGGTGGGAAAGTGAGCACGGGTGGGTGAGCGTGCTATCCACCAGGGAGCCGTGGGCCGCGGAGGGCCTGGAAGACATTGCACCGAGGCAGGGTAGTGACCACAGCAAGAGGATAGTGACCGCAGGGCAGGAAGGGAGAGGCGTGCAGGGAAGGAGAAGCGATGCCCTCGGCATGGCAGAGCCTTGGATGAAAAGTCATGGGAGTTTTATCAGGAATTGCTGTAAATTACAGCCAGGGGCAGTGGCAGGTGCCTGTAATTCCAGCTACTCAAGAGGCTGAGACAGGCTGATTGCAAGTTTAACAGAAAGGGGGCAACCTAGCATGACCTTGTCTGAAGCTCAAAAATAAAAAGGGCTAGGAGGTTGCTCAGTGCCAGAGCACCCTGGGTTTGACCTCTAGTACTTAAAAAGAATCGCTGAAGATTACGGTCTTCACTGTGGTTCCAAGTAGAATGTTTTACACTAGAGTGAAAGCAATTCACATTCAGCAGAAAATGTGCTTTGGATTTTGAATCATGATCTTTTCTCGGGTTTGCGGCGTGCGGTCTGACCCCTCTGGTGATCCGTCGGGGGCAGTAACTGAGCTCCGGGTTGACCCACACTCACTCCACACAGGCCCGAGTGGCTGCTCATGAGGAGGGTGGATGTGTGACATGCATTTTCCACTCTGGGTGTTTTCAGCACATGCAGGGTTTATCAGCACACAGCCTCGCCGAGCGCCAAGAGGCAGCTGTGTGGTGGCATGACGGCTGACATTCCTTTTGGGATGTCCCTGCTTTCCGTGCGACATGGCCAGGACTGTGCCATTTGGGCTTAGGGTTAATGTCTGACATTCGGTGAGCACTCCTCACATAGTCTCTTTTTCAAAAGCCCTCTAGTCAAGGGATGAAAATTCTCTAGATGTTTTTCTTTCACCCAGTCCTTTGGTGAGATACAGCATACTCACTTTTAATAAGTGAAACAATAGCTATGTTGTTGTAATGTTTCCCCAGCAAAATCATGTTCTGAAGTTTTCCAGGAAGCTCAACAGCATGGCTTAGATCCATGAAGACTTTCTTGCATTTTGTTCTTAGCTTGAGTTAGAACCGGAGGTAATGTTTACATGTATATTTTATTCCTGAGGGTATAAGATCTTGCTAATAATTGGAAGCTTGCAAAGTCTACATTCTACACTTGCCCTCCATCTCTGCGCTTTCAGTAAGGATTGGAAGAATCATGAATAATAAATATGGAGATAAGAGAATGAAACAGAGAAATCAATTTACTGCAACATATTTGCATATTTTATTAAAAGGAGCTGTGTATGAGACCTGTAACAGGGTGCCACGATTTATATTCCGATTTGTGTGTGTTGTGCCACTGGGAGAAGTGACGGAATCCTGTCGTCTGTGTGGATGTTTTTTTCTCATTGATATCAAAGAACTGTGGTAATTAGGATTCGGAGGCAGTTGGATGTGGACTCTAAGCCGTGTATTTTACGGAACAGGAAACAGAGATCTCAGAAGGTGTGTGGATTGGTGACAGACCTAAAACTCATCTGGAAGAAATCCTTTGTCCTCCAATTTAGGGAGATGATAAAAGGAGGTGAAACCTGAGGATTTCTGAGAGGTCCAGCGCTTTTCCTGGGGTGCTCGTTGGGCTTGTGATGACCCCTCGTACTGCCCCAGCCCCAGGGACATTTCACAAGAAGAAACAGTGCAGCTCCTGCCCGTGCCTGTGCCTGTGCCCGTGCCCAGCATCTCTGTGGATGGGGATCTTTGAGGGAAGAAGCGAGAGGGCTCCCAGCCGGCCGGGAGAGTTGGCAGTGGCGCTATGACGTTCAGGGGCCCGAGGAGGGGAAGCCACTTCCACTGTGACCTGAGCTCTGTTGCCACCTGGTTTTGTACATACCGCGGCTTTTAGATGACGACTCTGTCTCTGAGTTTGTTTGCTCGACCTGTGGAAGGGGACTAACTGCCTTCCTAGGCCACTGTGCAGCTTGTGGTTGTAACCTAAAGGGAAAAACGGGGTGAAGCACTTGGAGAGGTATTGGTGGAGTGCACACCTGGGACACTGCCAGTTAATTCCCATGCCCAAGAGCCCAGCAGGCCAGAGTAGTTGAGCCCTGAAGTATCCTGCAGAAGTGTCTGCCCAGTCCACACAGAGCGAGGATCCCCCAGTTATTTCCTTCTTTAATCCCAAGCATCTGGAAGCACCCGAGTAGATCGTGAAGCCAAGGAGATGCGGCTGAGGAAGGTGGTAGACTCAGCATTCACATCATTCCTCTGTTTTCTAGTTGCTTTGGGTGCTGTGGATGTGATGGAGAAGAATCAGCTTACCAACATACAATTTTAGTTCTTTCCAGAATGAACCGATTGGATAGTAGATCTCTATCAGCCTCTCTGCTGTGGCTAGGACATTTCAGTGGAATTAAAAACCCTTCTTTTTCTTCTCAAGTTCCCAGTGTCTAAGAGCAGTGGCTGGCCCCGTCCCCGCTGGACCGCTGTTGCGTGGAGACCCAAGGCTGTGGCTCGGGAGCGGGATCCCGGTTGGAGGTCCGTCTCTGCTTGCACTGGAGCACTTTTGCTGCCGGAAGTGACCTGGGCCACTGGGGCGTGTGTGGGATTGCCTGGAGGCCGTTTTAGTCCTAGACCAGGGGAGATTTTCCTGGCATCCAGTGGGAAGGGGCCAGGGGCTGGGAAGCATTCTGGAAAGCACAGACCCTCCGCCTGTCCTCCACCCCCGAAGACTTACGTGGCTCCAGAGGCCAAAGTGCAGGGTTGAGAGCCCGTGCAGAGGTCTCTTGCCCTCTCTAGCCTCAGTTTCCTCGGCTGTAAAATACGCACAGGGAGTGTCACACTAGGTGCTGGCAAAGGTCCCTTAAGCTTCTGCTAATTCCCTCTCTGGCTCCAGGGTGACTCAGAGGTTTGCATCACTGGCTTCCTGTCCCCGTGATACCAAGACCCCAGTATAGCATCTCCAACGCCAGGGCGCCCGTGTGACGTGGCACTCAGCTGGGTGGCACCAGCAGGAGGCTCTTTGAAGCCACAGTCTCCAGAAAGTGTCACCCTGGAAGCAGCCACTCTCAGCCCCCAAGCACTTCTTTTGTTTCCTTAAATAAGACCTGAGGCGCCTGCACTTGCAAAGCCTTTGGCGAGTGGGACTTTCCAGCATGCCACCATCGCCAACATGGCCTGCCCAGGCAGTTTCCGAGATAGGTCCTGGCAGAAGGTTTTCAGTCACAGTCTCTGTCCCCTGGAGGCTCCATGCTGCTCTGCCAGGGACCTCGTGGGCTGCCCCTTTGCCCCTCCTGCTCCAGGGTCCTTTCTTCTTCCTCCTGTGATGGGACTTGGGTGTCCCTGAGGCTGGAGTCCTGCCCCTGCGCCCTTCCTTGGTCAGTGAAACAGCAGAAATGGAGCGACTGCCCGGCAGTCTGGGCAGCGTGAAGCCACTGCATTTTAGGATCTAGCGGGTGGCTCTTCTGTCCACCCGACTCCTACAGGCAGCCTCTGCTCTTCCCACCCAGGCCCTTTCCCTCCCTGTCTCCCTCTCTTGGTGCGGTGCAGCGCTGCTATCAGAGGGCGCTTGCACCCCCTCTCCCTCCCGGCCTCATCCTGCATGGTCAGAACTGACGAGCAGCTGGGACTCTCCTGAGGCCGCTTCCTGGTCTGGAGAGGAGGGAGAGCCACCCTGGTGCCATCCTGCCAGGTTATGCTGGAGGCTAGGTGACAAAATCCACAGGCAACTCTGCAAGCTGCGCAGCTGTGCAAATGTTAAACACTGTTGTCCCGTCAGATCCTGCTGGTCTTCAGCCACTTTCCTCAGAGACCCGGCTGAAGCGAAGCCGCCCGAGCCTCTGTGGGGACTGTTTCCCCTGAGGTGGGGCTGCGATATATCCAAAGCCCCACCTGTGACAGGCCCGTCATTTCTGCTTCACCATGGTCATCCAGAACGAGCCCAGACCGTTTGCAGACGCCGCAGGGCTGCCTGGGCCCTGGCTGAGCCTCGCAGTGCTGCGTTAAGTCCTGCCGAGTCCTCCTTGTGGAGAGCGAGGTTCCACCAGCTCTAGGTGCTGGCCACCCCCCGCCACCCTCGCTGTTATGCTGTAATTGGGGTCTGGAGGGCCTCCTTGCGCAGGACTCGCCTGTGGCTTCCAGACACCAGGGCAAGCGGGCAGACTGAGACACCTCCAGGGCACGCTGGCCACCAGGCCACCAGGCCACCGCAGACCGACACCTACTGTGGCGCCAAACAGCCCGCCATGGTCCGCTGATGAACAGTGGCAGGAGGCCTAGTGCTGGACTCGCACCCTCCTGGGTCGGGTAGCCGAGTGGCTCTCGAGGGACCAGGCACTGCCCGGGGATGGTGGTCAGTCACTCCAGAGGGAGGCGGGGTGGGGGCTGATTCCCAAGGGGCCGCCTTGGTTTCCTGTGGAGCAGCAGCCGGTGTGTTAGTGTGGGAGCGTGTCCCTAGGGCGCCTCATTACTGCGTGGAAGGCAGTGGTGGGAGAACAAATTGGTGAAATGAGAAGTACTTTCTGAGCTGCCCAAACCATTGCACCGCCGGGAAGCCTGCCCTGACCTCGGGCTGCATTTGCGGCTCTGGGGGCTTCTCTTCCAGTCATTTTCATTCACGGCGTTGGGAAGGTTCCTGCTCTCCAAGTGGCTGGCACCTTGGGGTGAGTCATGTCGCCTCAGCTTTGATGGCATCACAATGATGCCTTTTCCCCGGGCCCCGGGGGCTCTTGCAGAATGGCTGAGGAGCTGCTGTAGAGGTGGATTGAGTTTGCAAAAATGGCCACATTGTTCCCTGACTCATGCCCCTGCAATCTGATTTTGCAGCCTGACTCCTCCAGGGAGGAAGTCCATTTCTTGATCCCATGGATCAGTTTCTGTGACTTGCTTTGACCTGTAGAGGGCAACGCCACAATGATGATGTTTTAGTTCTGAGGAGAGGCTAAAGAGACCCCCATACTGCTCTCAGGGGCTCAGTCCCCACCACGTGAAGTACATAGGATGGGCTGTTGGTACAGGAGAAAGCACACCAAGCAGAGATGGGTCATCCTGTGGAGCCTATCCCAGCCCAGGAAACTCCTGGCCACACTGTAAGTGCATGAATGAGCCCAGGCCCCATCAGAAGAGCCAGCCAGCGGAGCCCAGCCAACTGTGGAGCCCACAGCCCACCTGTGGAGCCCCGAGCAAAGGAAACAGTCACTATGTGGTGCCACTGCATCTGGGGTGTTTTGTTATGCAGCGAAACTGATGGATACACTTGTTATGTAGCAAAGAAAGGCTGATGCCCAAAGGCTGGTCATTGCTGAGGCTGGGGAGTTCTCAGCAGCTCTCGAGGAGGTGCGTGAAGTAGGATTCCAGAGCTGTCACTGTCCCTGTGCATATCTGAGCAGGCTGAGAAGCGCTGTTGGGTATCAGATGTCAGGGACCAAAAATTGCATGCAAGCAGGAAAAAACAGAAAAAAAAAAAAAAAGCCGGGTCTAAGGTTGTTATTTATAGCAAAAATTTAAACAGGAAAGCTCTGTCAGTTTTCTGAATTACTGACAGTTGCAGAAATGTTAATACAAATCTTTGTAAGACTGGCCAGATGTTCGATATTAAACAAGCATCTGTTTTGTATAAAAGACTTTTTATGCCCCTGCACACTCGCTTTCTCTCTCTCCCTCTCAACCGCCCTGTCTGATCCCCGGCTGGATCAAGGGCAAGCGCTGGGGTAATTACCTCAGCTATCGTTTTATTTCGTTCTGAATGCCGGTGTCCACGGTGTCAAAAATACACCCCAAAAAATAACCCTGGGAAAGGTTAATAATGGCCTTTCTGGTGTCATATTCTGCACTTTATATGTTGTGGTAATTATTATCATTAAGGCTGTGAGAATGTCTAGTTATCTTTCTTAATCACATACTATAAAGAAGTGCTTCTGAACACATATCTATTATTTAATCACAATTTCACAGTTATTGGCACTTGTGCTCTGCCAGGGCTGTGTTTATTTTCTGTTTGCAAGGGGGAGTGTTGCCTCCCAGAAAAGAGGGGCCCCGAGTCGGTACCCACTTTCCCTGCTGTCATAGCGTGTGACACTCGCTGCTATTAATACCCGAGACGCCACACACATGTTGCCCCTCCCCACTCTCCCCTTTGGGTCGCACTCTAGGAAAAGCACTTTTATTAACAAATCAAGAGGCGAAGCGGGTGCCTTGGAGGCATCCTGCTGCCTGGAAGAGGAGTCCGGGGTGTCACTGTGGAGCCCCCTGCTGGCCCACAGAGGTGTGCCCGTTGCTCAGGGAAGGAGCTCACACCTGCGGAGGGATTGCCTGGTTTGGATAGGTTCAAAACTTGGTTCCCAGTCTTGCATCTTCAGCCTCCAGAACTGTGAGGCGAATAAACCTCTTTTCGTTATAAAGTTTCCAGCCTAGGTATTTTGCTACAGCAGTGAGAAGTAGATGAATATAAGGGCACAGTCTATTCCGCTTGCTGTGACACTGCTTCAAACCTCGTTCTCCATAGTTGTCAAAACAAGCCTGCACAGCAAGTACCATGGCTCCATTCTACAGGTAGAGAAATCGAGGCTCAGAGAGAACCACCTGCTCGAGGGTCATCTAGCTCCCGAGTGGGCCCTGCAGGCTGCTGCTTGGTGGATCTGAATTTCATAAGGCCCCGTACACCCAGATGCCTGGGCTAAGAAAGTGGCCACCAGGATGTGAAGCTGCCAAGCGCTCAACATGGAGCCAGTCTGGACGGAGGTGTGGCCTGAGTGGGAGACAGATACAAGTAGAGTTTCCAAGTCCAAGTGCAAAATATTAGAAAGACTGGAAGTCATCGCTGCAGTAACTTCTGACGTTGACTGCATATTGAAGTGATGTTGTCTTGTATATGTTAAGTATATTAATGCTTCAAACTAATATCACCTGTTTCTTTTCACCGTTTCAAACATTGCTTAAAAGCCCCAGTGTTCAGGAGCTAAGGCAGGACTGAAACGCACCCCAGAGGGATGCGACTTGGCAGGTGCACTTGTTCCGGTTGGTCCCTGGCCCGGAGTGTGGGCGATGAGCTCCTGTGACCAGTGGCGGTGGAATGGCCAGCTACTCACCAGACCTCACGATTCCGTGTTTCTGCATGTCTAGGCAGCTGCCAGCCCGGGCTGCCGGCCTCCAGGCATCAGTGGAGGCGGCGTCTGGCCCCTCTGGTGGCGCAGTGTGGGAGGGAGTGAGCTGTGCTGTGCCTGAGCCGCAGGTAGAGGCAGTTTTGTCTTCTCTATCCTTTCTGCTCTCCTTATCCTTTTTCCTGTCTCCTCTCCAGCTCCTCCATGGCTAGCCAGGCCCAGCGTGACCTTGGAAGCCGCAGACAGGAGATGGCATGGGTTGGTCCCTGCACGGGTGTGGGCAGCGGGGCTGGCTGACCAGGAAGGTGGACACTGGGCTCATGGGCACATGAGACACCAGCTTCTGGCTTAAGTCACCAAGGGTTGGGCTCTGTGCCTCCCTACTGCTAGTGCCACCCTCGCTTCTCCTCCAAAGCCCGCAGTGGGTGACTTATGCTCTGCTGCAAGAGACAGGTCCTACTCTTACGCTGGGACCTGTGGATGTGGCCTTATTTGAAAATAGGTTCATCACAGATTGAACTGTTAAGGACCCTCAGGTGACGTCATCCTGGATGTACGCTAAGCCCGAAACCCAATGACAAATGACCTTCTAAGAGAGAGAAAAGAAGACCCACAGAGGCCCCATGGAGGTGACAGAAGTCCCGAGTGGAGATGGCAGCGTGTCCTCAAGCCAAGGATCCCACTGGAAGTGAGGCTGGGAACCCTGGGAGGACCCAGCCTAGTCGCCACCTTGCCCAGGGACTCTGGCCTCCAGAGCTGTGAGCAGACACATGTCTGTCGTTTTAAATCACTAAGACTGTGGGTGTGGTCCCAGGAATGAACAGTCTTCCCTGGAGGATGTCGCTCGGCGGGGTCTCCTGGCCTCCGCTTTGCCCTTTGCCTTTGTGCAGGTCTCCAAGGGGGCAGTGCCCTCTGGTGACGTTTTTCCTGACAAATGGCATGGCCCAGGAGCCCAGGTTGTGAGTGGGGAGGGATGAAGCCTGGGCTGCCCCCTGTGGGCCTGGGGAAGAGGTGAGGATGGCACAGGTGCACTGAGCCCTGGTGTGGGGACAGGCAGAGGGTCCCGCTCCAGTACCTCCCTTGTCCCTGAAGGGCAGTAGGAGAGTTGAGGGGAGCAGGCAGTGGAGACGGGGTCCCGGGAGTTCAGAGGGGCTCCCAGAGGGACTGGGCCAGGGACGAGTACTGTGGCCGCTCTGGGTTCTGCTGGCACCAGAGCCCTCACTGGCCCACGTCCTGTTAGGGACCCCAGGGCCTGGGGCTCGGGCTGGGCAGTGCGAAGGGGGCGGGGCTCCTGACCTGCAGGTGGGGTCAGGGCCGGTTTGAGCACTCTGCGGGGTGGGGGGGAGGCGGCAGAAGAGTCACGTTGGTGGTCAGCACGGGTGACACGCGACCTCTGTCTTGAATGGTTTGACGTCCCTGGATAGAGAAAGGCTCCTGGGAAACGATGACACCCTTCATTTTCGTGAAGCGGATGTGCTGACATCGCACTGGGAGGCTGAAGCGGGGGAGGAGCGTGCGGTCTGGCGGTGCTGCTGGGAGAGCAGCACCTCCCTCCGGCATGCCGCCTGGGTGTCTGGGGTTCGCGCTCAGCTGCCAGCACAACCTGGGCGGTGCCATCTGCGGAAAAGCAAGTGCGGCGTCATAACACTTGGTTGCACTTTGGAAGGCGCAGTTCCTATTGTGTCTTTTGACCAAAATAAGTTGATTCTTGATTTCAGCGGCTTCATTCTTCTTTCTTCTTTCCAGTCCCTGGGATTGAACCCAGTAGCTCACATTGAGCTACACCCCCAGGTCCTTTTTATTTTTGATTTTGAGACATACTAAGGTCATACTAAGTCATTAAGTTGCTCAGTCTGGGCTTGAATTTGTAGTCCTCCTGCCTCAGCCTCACGGAGTGCTGGGATGGCAGACTCGGGCCCCCAGGAAATAGTGCCTTCCTTCTCAAAGGCCCCTTGTCCGCTTTTCAGGTGATAAGACCCAGCCTTATGAGTCTGCTTCCTTTTCCAGTGCCTGGGGCTACGGGCCACTGTGACTCTGTCCTGGGCTCGGCACCCAGCTGCTGGTCTTCTTACGGCAGTCAGGCTCCTTCTGGTCAAGGCTACGGGGAGCCTTGTCCTGGTGGAGCCTGAGTCCTGCCCCGTGGCCTTAGGACATGCGGCTCGTTCTGTGCCACAGCCTCACAGCCCCCCGAGACACCCTGTGTAATCCCATCACACTGTCGTCGTCTGGGCTGCAGCTCCGCCTGGGAAGCCAAAATACAACCTGGGATGGGGGTGTTGTTAAAGTGATTGAAACATGGAAATGAACCCAGAATGAGAGGTCTAAATCTTACCTGGGTTAGTATTATTGTTCTAATAAATAATCCTAATAATCCCATACATTTTATAGCTGATGAAATCCTTCTTATAGATGACTTCATTTGATGAGGTTAGGAAGAATAAATCTTAAGGTTTAATTTTTCTTGGAAATATCAATCTCTCATCTGTACTACACCTGGCTGCTTTTTTAATGGTCCCAAAGCACAGCTTCTCCTTGCATTCTGCAGATCGAAAACTTTTTAGAACTTTTGCCTCTGGAGGAGAAGCTCCCAGGTCCTGGTCTTGTCACTTGAGGCCTTCAGGACCCGGACCCCTCTCTGTGGTGGGTCTCTGGGGCCTCCCTGCATTTCCGAGCCAGTGTTTCCAGTTCTTGTGCTGGCACCTTTGCCTCACCGCTTTCCTCACCGCCTTTCTGCTCCTCTTGTCGTGTCTTGTGGCCTGGCTCTGATGCCACCCTGAGGTCGGTCCCTGCCTGGGAGCTCTGCAAGTGCTGAGGGCGCCCATAACCTGGAGGGTATGACCTGTCTTCCCATCTCCTCCTTCTGAAGAAAGGCACAGGCCAAAGAAAAGCAAAAAGGCATTTCTTAAAAAGAAATAAGGGCGGGCTGGGGATTTAGCTCAGTGGTTCTGGCATCTGCCAGGCAAGCACAAGGTTCTGAGTTTGATCCCAGGAAACCACACACCACAATGCCAGGGGTGGTGGCTCACCCCATAATCCCAGCACTTGGGAGGCAGAGGCAGGAGGATTGCTGTGAGTTTGAGGCTGGCCTGGGCTACATAGCGAGTTTGGGGCTAGTCTGAACTACAAAGTGAGACCCTGTCTCAGAAAACAAAACAAAACAAAAAAAGAAATAAGGGCTGGGCCTGGGGCTCAGCAGTAGAACACTTGCCCACCGTGAATGTGGCCCCAGAGTTCTTCCTCGGACACCACCACCAAAACAGAGGCAGTGATAATAGAATGCTAAAGTGTAGCAGTAGCAGATTCTCTCGTCCTTGGCTCTTTGAATAAAAAACGCTTCTTTGCACACAAATACAATTTCCTCTGATTTTTCAGCATTTCTCTCATTTTCTCTACTGCATTGCTGCTCTCCCTACAAGTGAAAGCTCTGGCATGGATCAGGGTGTGTTTTTTGTGTTGCATCCCGCGAGTCAGTTCAGGACCCACTGTTTTTAAGAACACAGGGGAATATAACTTGAAACACAACGATACTTTCCATACTTACAAAACAAGACAAAACAGAACAAACTCGGGCAGCTTCGTGGGGTCTACTTCCTCTTTCTGTGTTTTCTCCTTTAGTGGACAGGAGAAAAAAATGATCCGGTGAGACAGGACAGGAAGCACCGCCCAGGGAGGGTGGGATCCCCGTGCTTCCAGAGCCTGAGGAGGGGTGAGGAAAACAGTCACTTGTGGGGCACAGTTCTTGCTTTGGCTGAAATCTCCGCTTGGCCTGGCTGACTCCTTTCCTCCTGCTCTCTGCCTCCTTCTCCTCTCCCATGTGCTAAAGCCCTGCCTCTCAACATTTTAAAAATTCTTAATGATACAACCTGAAGTTGCCATGGCAACTAATTTCCTGGCCTAGGCTGTGGTAGAGGCCCGTGATGGGGCTGCCATTGAAATCGCGAATAATTTTCCTTTTCTTTCAAAATTAAGGAGGGCGTCTAAAGTGTTCCGCTGTGGTTTTCCCTGCCCCCAAAGAATAAGACTCCCATGCGCTGAAATACGCAGTTATTGCCTTTCCCCAGTATCTTTTATGACTTCCTTCTCCACCGGCACATAGACCATCCCTCTGGAAAGATAACATGAGCACATTCTTTGTTATTTCTCTTTTGTCAGTGTGAGAAATGCTTCTGATGAAGTCTAATGACATCTGACGGGCTCTCCCACCCCCGTTTTTAATTGCCTTTAGTTTTTCATTCTTAAAAATAATGAAGTTTCTTTCTCCTTGAGTCTGGAGGACAGATTTGTAAATTATGCTTCAGCGCCCAAAGAAAGATGTTTGGGCCTGAAGGTTGACATTGGTGTCACTGCAGGTGGACACTGTCCTCAGTGCACCAGTCTAGTGGGTCTGTCGCCAGGTGCTGTCTGCGGCCCCCAACTCTGAGCAGACTAGGCCTCCTCGAGCCGGAGCTGCTCAGCTCCTTCCTGCCTGGCAGGACGCTCCTCCTGCCTCACTTTCCTTGGGGAAGCCAGGAGCACGTGCGTGGTCCGGAGCAGCGGGGAGTCTGCAGAGCCAATGAGCCAAGGCCGTCCTGTGGTTCCGGGGTGCCTCTGGGAGGCCAGCGATAGGAGGAAAAGGGACAGAGCACGGCAGGTGCTTGTGCTTGCAGAAGTGATGTCTTGGGAAGTGGAGCTGGGGGACCAGGAGGGAGGCAAAGCAGAGGGAGCCCCCATGCCTCTCCTGATGATGAGCAGTGGCCTTGTGGTCTGCCTCGGACCTCTCTGGGCCCTGGACACCACTGATCCTCCCTGTCGTGTGGCCTGGAGCTGGGCTGGAGCCTGGGGCGTTGGGGGTACAGGGCACTGCTCTCCCACCAGCCTGGATCCGGTCCTCCGCAGGAAACAAGCCGCCTGTGCCCCCAGAGCTCTGAGTTCTCTCCCACGTCACTTGTGATTTGGGACAAGATCACACACCCTGCTGAAGCATGCTCCAATTCTGACGTTCAGATCCGTGACTTGGCACGCTCGAAATGACTGGTACTTAGCACCTAGGAAGAGTCACTTCTGACACTTAGTGAGCACAAAACAAGGATTTGGTGCAGAAATGAATGATTTCCGAGCACATTTCTCGCCTTTGTTTGGAGAACCAACGTAGCTGTGCCTCGTGAAGAGCAGAAAGGATCCCAGGTTAGGTCCCGCGGGCCTGTTGTGCGAGCTGCGCACGTCTTTAGCTGACAAAGCTTCCAACCTTGGTTTCCTTCCGCACTCCGTTTGCCCCCTGGCCCTGGGCCAAGGCTAAATGAGAGAAAGGGCTGCTGCTGCTTCGCCAGCAGTGCAGGTGGAGAGGTCTTTGTGGCAGCTCGCTCGGCCCAGAACCGTCTACACCAGCCTTGGGAGCGCCGCTCAAGACCACATTCCAGAACAACAAGTAGAGCGCCCAGACACTCTGTTTTGTCTCAGACCAGCAGGGACATGAGTGCCTTGGGGACCGAGAGATTCAATTACATCCCGCTAACCTTCACATTCGCCATCCAGGCTCCACACACCAAACCAAGCAGCCAGAACCATCCCCGGCCTGCCCAGCACCCGCCCTCTTCTCTTTGTGTCTCCCCTGCCAACCACTTGGATACATGGAGGTCTCTGGCAAAATTCCTGCCTTTGAGTCCCTCCCGACCTCCTAAGCAGAGACAGTTTCTGTGGCCTCGTGAGGGTGAGGGAACGCCGAGAGCTCTGAATGGAAGCCGAAAGTGGGTCTATTTACCTGGAGAGCAGCCTCTTCAGCTCCTTCGCATCAGGCATCAGTAACGCTGGGGAACAATGCCAGAAACCGGCCCCACAGTAGCCCCAAAGCGGAAGGCACCGGAGAGTCAAGGTCCCCCTGTGATCAGGGAGCGCGCTCGGTAATGAGGATTAAAGCGCTTGGAAAGCAATGCCTTACTTAGATGTGTGTGCGGAGCACTCTGAATGTGTCTTCTTTTGACAAAGAGAAAGCTGAAGTGGGCAGCTCGGGGGAAAGGACACCTCTGTCCCTCACTTACGCTAAGTGGTTGCTCTCAGGATTGAGGACCTTCGCAGAAGGTATTGTCACCAGCAAAGGCTTCTTGCAGAGACCCAGCGGCAGGGCTTTGCCTCTCTGCTTTCCTTCACCCTGGAGAACAGCTGCCAACGCACTGGGAGAGAGGGCGCCGGCCAGCGTCTGCGGGTGTGAGCACAGCCCATGCGCGAAGGCAGGTGTTGGGGGCCTCGAGCCGGTCCTGAGGGCGCCTACGTAAGCAGGGTGAAGCTCAGCGTCTCCGCCTTCATTTCCTCTCTGTCCCTTATTGCCTTCAGACATGGCTCAGCTCCGCACACGGGTGCGGTGCTCACTCGGGACGGGTCTGGCCTGTGAGGATTTTAGCATGTGTGGACTTGGCCTGTCTCATCACTTCAGTTAGAGGCACCCACGTGAGAGTCACAAGTGACTCAGGGTTTGCAGAGCCACCGACTGCTAGCTTCTACAGTGTCCAGTTCCAGGCCCCCTGGTGGTGCCTAGGGTCATCGTCCTCAGCCTGCAGTCACCTCAGGTTCTAGGATAGCAGGGCCTCGAAGACGCCTGGTGATGGGGTCACCTCCTAGCAGGAGCAGGGACTCCACTACAGGAGCTGCAGCTATTCCTTCCCGAAGGAACTGTCATACCCTCATGGGAACTGAACTGTCCCCTCAGGCTGTGATGGCTCCGTAGCACCTCACAGAGCCTGTCCCGAGATTACCACCCATGGGACTGTGACCAGGGTTACCAAGGCTGCCAGCTGTACAGACCCACAATGCTTGTCTGTGTTTCCCTTTTCTACAAAACTGGCAAGTTTCTATCAGCTCTGTGAAGGCGGGTCTTGAACCTCTTTCTCTGCAGCCCAAGCATGGCTGAGCAGATTATAGCTCCTTTTCTGCCCCCACCCTGTCTCCTTGATTGACCTGGGGACCCACTCTGTTGATCCCTTGGGACCCCTGGAGCCAGGACTTTTGTCCCTAAACTCTGTTAACAAAAAGGAAGACCTAGTTTAGGGACAGGAAGAAGCATGTCAGGAAAAGGGGTCTTGGGCTGAGGGCGCCCTTCAGCACAGGGGAGCCGGAGGAGCCCTCAGAAATGGAGATGTGTGGGCAGAGGCTCCTGCGAGGCTGTGCATAAGAAGCGGGCCCAAGTCACCGGTTTAAATGTCACGTGTACTCACCATCTGCAGAGAGCCGGGCTCTGCTCACGGCTCCATCTCACACCGTGGGCCGCCAGTGTGGGGTGAGGACCCTGGCCCACAGCGTAACTCTGGTGTCCGGCTACAGGGGCAGCAGCTGTCCGAGGAAGGGTCTCTTGTGGGCACGATAGACACACAAAGCAGCAAGGCTGTCTCTGCAGGCCGAGGCTCAGAACCAACCAGCTCACTCCTGTGCATCCGGCGAAGTCCAGAGTGTGAGGTAGGGACAGTGTGCTGCCGTCCAGGACAAGACCAGAGTGAGGGTGAGGGTGTGCGGAGGGTAAAGGGCTGGGGGCAGTCAGCTCCTCCAGGGAGCACCATCTGTTGGGTGAGCGGCTACCTTGTCCTCCTGTGGGTGTGTTTTATGTCCTTCCTCCTCTTTTTCCTCTCTGGTTCTGGAAAGTAGCAATTATCTCCACTTGACAAATGAAGTGTAGCAAGGTCCGATAAGGTGAAGCTGCCTGCGTAGCCCCTTTGAGACTGGGCCTCTGTCTGCCTGACTCCAGACCCAAACCGCCCTCCCCGCCACCAGGCAGCTGAGCGTGCCTGGAATGGGCCACCCAGGGAGCACACACCCCCAGCGAACCCACTGCGACTGTGGGCGCTGGGGACCGTGTTGTGTCAGCACAGACTCGTGAATTAGAACAAAATGTGCCGTGCTGGTGGAGCTGTTGACAACAGGGAGGCTGCGTGTGTAGGTGGGGAGAGGGGTGTGCGGGAATTCTTTGTACCTTTCTTTTAATTTTGTTGTGACCCTAAAAGTGCTCTCAATGTTTGTTTTTAAAAAGAGACGAAGATCTCATTTCCTGTTTCTCTTCAGCAGCTTTTCTGAGTCTCCAATAAAAGTACGGGTAATTGCTTTTGAATCTCAAAACAACATCGTCAGAGCCACAGCGACCCGCGGGTGAGATTTGAAGGGAGAGGCCACAGGTGCAGTCCAGGTTAACTTTGCAACTGACCGCGGTCAGGTTTCCTTTCTTCTGTGCACCCGCTCTGCTGGCTGAAGGAGATGAATGGTTGTGTAGGTGGATGAGAGAGAGGAATAAATATTTTGGTGGATGGATAGATGGACAGATGGACATCTGGTTATTTGACTGGATGGAGGGTTGAAAAGACGCGTTCTCAAATGTCAGTCAGTGTTCTAGCTCAGTCTCTGGAGATGACACAGTCATACCCTGGGGGGAAGCCCAAGTGCTATGCCAGGAAACACGCCAGGACGCTCCACATCGCCACAGCTCCGGTTACATCACACGTGGCCTGTGACAGAGCCGGGCAGAGGGAAGATCTCGAGAGGGCCTTCCCAGGCCTCGCCACACTGGGCTCCTCATCAGCTTTCTGACTGCCTCTGAGGAGAAAAAGATTCGTTCTTTGGGGCTTTTCTGAGCCCTAAGGGCAGGAACGCTCTCACGAGGTCAGAGCATCGGAGGAAGCTCCTGTCAGAGGAGGCTGAGGACTCGCTTTGTCCAGTGGGGAAACAGCCTGGAAAACGTGGACTTTGGCTGAAGGGTGTCCCTGAGGAGCCCCAGCACCTTTAGCCCACCACGTCAACCTTGAAGTGCTCCAGAACTGGACATAGGGCTTTGCAAGGGCCAGGGCTCCTCCAGGAACTGATTGTCCAGTAGGTCTGAGGACACATTCCAGCCCCGTGGTGGTCTCCACCTGGCGTCCCTGGAGAGTTGCGGCTGCGTTCTTCATCTCTGTGACCCCTGTGCCTGGCACCGTGATCCTTGGCTGGAAAATGTGGGGACCGTTCAAGGACTGTGGTGAGGTGTCCCCTCCTCACAGCCTGTCCTCCACGTGCCCCCATAGATGTTGGCATTGTTGTTCAAAACACCTAGGAAGGTAAACTTTATCGAATCCATTTCTGTGCTGAATGGAAACATATAAGCCTGCTTCTTTCAGCAGAAAGGCTTTCAGCATTTCTTTCTTTCTCTCCCCTTCATCAAATTCCTCTGGAAATAAAAGACTCATTTTTTTTGTCCCTACCTGTTCTGCAGGCAGCATTATGTGGAGGTTTTTCCGCAGTGGAAGCTTCGGTGACCCTCATCTTAAGGAACTGCTTAAATGCTCTGTAATAGCCTATGCAGCGGCCCTCTAAAAATAAACATCTGCTCAGAGTGGATTTGACCTGGGGAAGCCACACAGGGAGAGGGGAGAAGCCATCTTTAATGGACTCCCAGCACAGAGCTGGGAAGGAGTCGCTGCTGCTGGGACTGACGCTGGGCTCCTTTTGTCGTTAAGGGGTCGTCCACAGCTGGGGTGGGCGCTGGGGGCCGGCGCGGGAAGGAGAGAGCCTCCTGCAGGGTCATGGGGTGGGGCGTGGGGGGGTCCACTCTGCTGCTTCTGCACCCCGACTGCTCCAAGGACCATCTTTTGTCCGCACCAGGCATGGCTGTGAGGACTGAGGAGGCCATGGGACACAGGCTGGGCCCTCCGCCGCTTCCATCACAGCGGGGCTAGGAGACCCAGTGCAGCATCCAGTCTGCGCCAGGACGCTGGACAAGCTGAGCCCCCTCTTTTGGGGTTGGCATGAGGACTGCAGATGGCACTAGGGTGGAGCCCCGTGGATGACAGTCATCTGGTAACACAGTGGGTATTTTAACATGTCCGCCTATCTGAAGAAACGCAACCCATCGTGGGCCCAGTGCCGAAGGGGCCGAGCCTTGCCATGGGGACTCCAGGGCCAGGAGGGCGAAGATCTGCACACGTGCTGTAGGGCCACTGAAGGCGAATTCAAACAACCAGTAGACAAGTGTCATCCTAGACGCTCCTGGGACAGCCGTGTGTCCCATTCCATAGGTTAGGAGGCAGCAGCCAGAGCTGGGTGGGAAGGACGAGATTAGATTTGGAAGGGGGGTCTCTGTACCCCATCATACCATTGCTTCCAAGCAGCTGCTGCTCAGAATTCCTCACCTATGACGCACAACCTAAAATATAAAAAGCCTACTGATCTGTGGGCTGAAAAGAGGCACGACTCTCACTGTTTTCCACAACACCCACTGCAGAATGATCTCTAGGTACCCGTGAGAGTTGGCTGGTGAAGGTGGCACACCTGTGTGCCCTGGGACCTTGCGAATGTGGAGTTACCGAGGAACACCAGGGAGCAGGTGTCGGGAAGGCAGGCGGAAGTCACCGCTCCTCCCCACTGAGGGCTGTAAACTGAGGCAGCCCTTTGGGGAGCAGCTTGGGAGACCTCAAGGTGCTTGGCTAGGGAGTGTCCACAGGACTGTCCGTTCTACCCTCAGGGACGTCTCTAAGAGAAGTGACAAGTGTGGATTCACACAAAAGCGTGCATGCAGATGTCATTCATAATAGCCAGAAGGGAGGACCCAGATTCCCCAGCGGACAATGGATAAAGGAAATGCATCCTATCCTCACGATGGAGAAGCATTCAGCCGCCAAAAGCATCAAAACATTGATAAATGGCTCGTTTGGGCATCCTTGAAAATATTCTGGTGAGTGAATGAAGGGAGGCACCCAGAAGACTGTGGAGTCCATGTCCCAGGCTGGTGCTGCGGTGCCCAGACTGCGCCAGTTCACAGAGACAGGAGGAGGGTTCGAGGTGCTGGGTGGCAGCGGGGTGGGACTGGGTGGCGGGGAGCTTGGTGCTCAGGCCTCACTCACTTCGGAGGCGGTAAAAATGTCTGCATGGGCCGCGGTGAAAAGCGCAGCTACCTGTGACCGTCCTGGAAATCTTTGCATTGCCGACTTTAACAGGTGAATTACATGGTCCATGACTATGTTTCAGATAAGCTCTTACTTGAAAAAGGCAGAGGAAGAGAGAAGTGCGAGCCTTAAAAATTGGAGTGACATTTCCAGGAGATTAGGGAGCAGATGCTGGACAACCGATGTGCATTTCTGCACAACTGTTGGAAAGATGAAAGAATATCATGTGCACAGGTGTCTTGTCTGGCACCACAGGGACTTCCGCACACACCGGTGTTTTTCCTTCCCTCCTTGAACGCTCAGCAGAGGCTCCAGGTCCTGGCACATTTACCAAGAGCAGTGAGTTTCTTCCTGCTTGTAGGTGGGGGTGGCTGTGAGCCAGTGCTTGTGAGAGGCAGGAAGCCTGGAAAAGGGTCCTGTGGTCAAAGAGTTGTGCAGAAGGCTTGGGTTACATCTGTTTGTGCATAAAACCAGGGCACAAAGACATCAGGGAGGTGTTTGGGGGTCAGGTTTTCTGACATTTAAACAGCACAGGCCCTGGATTTGATCCCCAGAATGAGAAATCAGTCTAAGCAGTCAATACCACAGGACCCTTATCAATACCTGCCAGTTCTATTGTTGAAGCAGCCAGGCTTGGCTCTGCAGAAAGTTTTTCAGAACATGCTAGGGTGATGGCATCTATTGTGTGGCTTTAAGGAATGAGACCTTGACCCCAGCTACCTGGGTGGACCTCAGTTTCAACAGAGGGTGTGAGAAAGGCCACTTCCCAGCCCTAGGAAACATGAAATGGACACAGAGGACAACGTGCTGCTAAGGAACCCATCTACCTGCATGATCTCAAAAGGACCAACTACCTGAAGCTGTGTCTTTGGTGATGATAAAGAAGAAAGGCTCTAAAGAGCACCTATTCACCTGTGCCACTGTCAAGTGTTATCACAAAGCTTCTTATTTAAACTTCACTGTAATTTTGGAGATTGGCATTGCCACCTCATTTCACAGGTAGAGTTGGCCCTCAGAGGGGTGGAGTGAGCCTGCTGGTGCGGCTGGAGGGGAGGACAGGTCTGTGCCTGGGGCTCTCTAGGCACCAGATCTGCCTGTCAGTTTGTGTGTGTCTGTGAGGACACTCACTGCCACCACTGGCCTCGTGGAGAGTGTGGGGTGAGCACAAGGACCTGCCTCTGGGCCGGCTGCGAAATGCCCATCGGCCTGGAAGGGTTGTGCCTTGGAGGAGGGGGCAATTCCTCATTCACGTGACGTTATGGAGCACCGCTTCACACCAGGCACACTGCTATGTGCCCAGCGTTGAGAAGGGCGAGATGCAAACAGAGCCCCAAAGGCTTACAGAGTGAACAGGTGCAGCTCAGGTTGTTGGGGGAACAAAAATAGGCAAGTACCTCTGGCTCCTCCCTTCTCTGTGTGCTTCCTGCTGGCCGTCAGTTGAGCCTTGCTGACACATTGCTTCTGCCCTGGAGCGGCAGGCCATGTCTTGGGTGCCAGGGACTCGGGACTCAGTGTGTCGTCTGTCTGTCCCAGGACCTGAAAGTAGATGGGGGAGGGGGGAGGGTGTGAATGCCAGGAATGGGCAGAGAGTGGGGCTCTTGGCAGGAGCTGGGAGACTTCCTGGCTTTCCTGGAGCCCTGTGGGCCAGGCCAGGAGGCCCCTGAGGGTCCTCTGAGCAGGGAGCTAAAGGCCCTGAACATCCTGAATCAGTAAAGAGAGGTGGTCGGAGAACGAAGGCCTGCTCCCTGGGTTCCGGTGGGGGCCGCCCTGGGTGGGGAGACAGCTCTGAGGCCTCGTCCACGTGGGCTCCCCTGGGTGGTCCTACTTCCCAACTTGGAAGACATTCCATGCATCCAAGTCTTTATCTCAGAAAGCCACTGGGAGCCCAAACCAAGGCTCCTATGCCCAGCTTCCCCAGCACCCAGGCAGTTAGTGGGTAAACAGGCCAGCTCCTTCCCTGCTCTCTGGGGAGTGAGAACGGTTCTCCTTGCGCCAGAGTCCCCAGGTGGCCCTTTAGTAAGAGGTGGGGCCACCATGGTGCTGTGCCAGGGAGGTGCTGGAGAGCTTCCTCCTGTACCTCGGGCTTTAGGGGGAGGTGGGGCGGAGAGCTCTCCTTCCGCTTTCTCCCAGGGCAAAGCGCTGCGCTCCTCACTGGGTAGGGGCCCACGGTCCTGGCTCCTCCCCCTCTGCAGATCTGCAGTGGCTCCCAGACCAGCACCTACTTCGGGTGAAGGCACCGATTCTGTGCCGACCAGGCTGCCAGCCATGGTCTCCTTCCCACGCTGCTCACTCCCATTTCACCCTTGGGTGGCCCGAGCCTGGTCCTGATCTCTCCTGACTTGACTTGGAGGGGAAGGGAGGGTTGAGTGATGGGGCCAAGATCAACTTTGGGCCGATTTTGGATTATGATTCTACTTTCAGCTTGATGAGTATATCCTGGAATGGGACTTGAGGCATTTCAAGTCCATTTTGGAAAGGGCTGGATATAGACAAATAGAAAAGAGGCTTTTCTTCAGGGTGGGTAAGCTGGGGCGATGAGTTTGGCTTGTTCGTTCTTTGTGTCATTTTGTTTTCTAACAAGGATTGAATGTAGAACTCAATGAGATCTAACTCTTCTCCCTAAAAGCAGTCTGAAACAATTAGAATCTGCTGCCAGGATTCACTAAAATTCTTCAGAAATTTCTTTTTGTTGTCACATCTCTGTATTTCACAAACCTGCCAGCTAGGAAGAATAGCGGGCCCTGTTTTTTTTTTTTTTTTTTTGAGACAGGGTCTCGCTTTGCAGTTCAGGCTGACTCTGAGCTCACTATGTAGCCCAGGCAAGCCTGGAACTCAGCAATCCTCCTGCCTCTGCCTCCCGAGTGCTGGGATGACAGGCGTGAGCCACCACACCCGGCATTGTGGTACGTGGTATTGATTGCTGGTGGGCGTGAGTCACCACGCCCAGTATTGTATGTGGTTACCGGGGATCGAACTCAGGACCTTGTGCTTGCGAGGCAGGCATCAGAGCCACTGAGCTAACCCTCCGGCTCAGCTGGCCCTGTTTTTGACTAAGAAGAGATGATCAATTTAGAGAGGGTGGAAGGACCCGGTTTTAGAAGCAGCATGGTCCCGGCCCAGGTCCAAATGGCAAGGTGGGCTGATTCAGCAACTCACAGCTTTGGCAGGCCTCAGTTTCCCCATCTGTGCAATGATGTGGGTGGAGGAGATGGTCTGAAAAGCTCCTCCAATCCTCGGCTTCCGGGTCTCTGTCAAATATGAATCAAAGCAGTCGTTAGCATTAGTGCCGACATAAATACCTATTTGCCATAGCTCTGAAGTCTCTGGGTCAGGTTTTCTGCTTACCTGCCCCATGGAGATTGAGCAGCCTGCTGGGAGGAAGGCTTTGTGCTGAGATTCTTGAGGGATAATCAGTCCTTTTCTTATCTGGCAGTGCATTAGGGATAAGATGACTATAATTTCTTATCTGCAAGGACACGGCTTCAAAAGGAGAATTCCTACCTGCAGAAGCACGGGCAACAACACCACTGACAAAAATGTATGTGAAATTAAAGGGGAGAAAGAAAGACGTGGGCATAGCTATTTTGGATATTTTCCATCATTCAGATTGTTTGGAAAATAGGAAAAGCACATTCTCTGCTTCAAAAACCCGTCAGGAAATTATTAAAAACTCTGAATTCCTGTATAATCACCCAATCTCCTAAAGTGCACAAATGATACACGTTGTGAATGGCAATAAATTTATTACTAGGAGCTCATTTGAAATGAACTAGAAGTTGGATCCTCTTTGTGGAGGTGCTAAGTGAGATTTTAGAAAAGAAATCTTTTAAATAGACATCTCTATTATACTGAAAGGGGGGAACTATCAATAGACTCTTGGGACATTTCTTTTCTTTCCATTTGTATGGAAGAAACAATATGACAGCAACATTAAAGGAAATTGTGAGAAACCCTCTTCATGTTCACTATCCAAATATTCCAACAACTACTTTCATTTTTTTGTTTTGTTCTCCTACTGCTCTAAATGCAATGTAAATAGTATTTGTGTGTTCATCTTTTTCTCTTAGCTGTTCTTCATAAGCAAGTTTCCTGGTGGTAGAAATTGTCACAATAACTGTTCCAAGCTGTGTAATATTCCTACCAGAGGAAATACACCATCAAACCAATCAGTCCCTGAGAGCCAAATATTTGGCCTTCTTTTCTTCATTTTTATTACTTCTATTCCTTCTAAAATAGTTATTGTGCAGTATTTTCCTCCTGTCTTCTCCCTTCTTAAATTAGTCCCAGGAGTGGGGGTGGCTGACTCCAGGGCATTTTTGAGCTTTTTATAGTGACTGTCTTTTCCCATTCTAAAGTGGTGTGCTCTGTTGAAAGGAGTTTCTAGCTGTAGCTCACTAGCTCTGCATAGAGTTACTTAAAATACTTTCCCTGCCTTAACTGTCCTGTCTACAGGACACTTACCTGGTTATTAGCTGGAATGAGTATCTTCACTTAGTTACTGTCTGTGCATCTTCCTGTGAGATTTCCTATAGTTCCCTTCAGGGTATGCCCCTGAAGACCAAAGACCTCCCACTAGGCCCTGCCTCTTAAAGGGCTCCCAATTCTCCACCCTGGGTACAAAGTCTTTAAAACAGCAGCCTCTGGGGAGTACCTGGGGTCCGTGCCATAGTGAGTGGCAGATGTAGTAGTAGCGGACGTGGTGGCAGTGATGGCAGGCCCGGGAGTATCAGTAAGGGCAGCAGGGCTGGGCATGTGGCCCAGTGGTAGAGCACCTGTCTAGCATGTG
Organism: Thryonomys swinderianus; assembly: GCA_004025085.1. NCBI lineage: Eukaryota > Metazoa > Chordata > Mammalia > Rodentia > Thryonomyidae > Thryonomys > Thryonomys swinderianus. The sequence goes on along the minus strand of PVIC010004894.1, from coordinate 31,612 downwards.
TGGGGCCCTGGGTTTGATCCTCAGTACCACAGTACACATGCACGCGTGTGCGCACACATGCACACACACACCCTAGCCCCAAGTAGCATCAGCAGTAAATGCTGCTGCATGTTACCATGAATGAGGCATTTTAGCTGGCACAACAATGCTACTAGTTTTTTTGTCTTTTTCAGATAAGGATGCAGGTCTTGGCTATACTGGCAGGGTACAGACTCCTGTGGGACTCTGGCTCCCTGCTGGGCCTTCCCGTTCCACTGCTCAGTGAGTGCCCACCCACTGGGCACGGAGAAGCTGCTGTGTGTCTGGGGCTGGGGACCTGGACGTGCTTGTGAAGGCGTCCTGTCCTCCAGGACCCAGGAAGACTGGCCCATCCACCGGGAGGTGCCAGAGGGCCCATGTGGTGCTCAGGCAGGCAGTGGGATCATGTGGGCCTGGGAAGTCCTGTGTTGTTTCTTCAGTGGGACGGAGGGTGCCAGCTGCAGACAGCTGGGTTCCTTGTGGGCACAAGTGTCACCAAGACCGGTGGGAGGAGGAGCACTCAGCCCGGGCAGAGCTAGGAGAACCCGCAGTCCATGGGCACACCTGGCACAGCCACGTGCTCTTCGCCGGGCACTTCGAATCCCAGGGGCCCTGCCCTGACTTCTCAGCATCATCTCAGCCCTGTCCCCAGTCTACAGTCCCTTGGGTGGCTCTGGACGCTGTCCTTGCTGCAGGAGTGTGGCCTGCACCGGCATTTGCTCACTGGACGGGGCCACTGCCCAACGTGAAGTCCCAGCCGGGTGGCTGCCCACCGCTGACTCTGCTCAGGTCCCCGCGACGGGCTGGCGCCCACGACTGCTGCCGATAACCAGGAAGTGCCAGGCTGCTTTTGCGTTAGAAAGGAGGAAGGACAGGAGGAACAGCACCTCTCTGGAGGAAAGGGGAGAACTGGGCTCCTCTCAGTTTATCCGAAACCTTTTCATATTTTCAGTTTTAATATGATGTGACGGAAGCTGACATTTTTGCAAGCTCCAAGAACTCGCGCCACTTTGAAAACTTGCTAGTTGATTCAAAGAAGCACCAAGAGGTAGCCAAGACTCGCTTTGCTCGCAGATGGTGGGCGATTAGGTGCCAGTTTGCCGAGAAGCTTGGAACCGGCAGACGGTGGAGGGCAGCTGGCTGAGGCTGCCCGCAGGCGCACGGGACGGCCGCCCGGCAGGAGTCCTCGAGGCCTTGGCCCCTGCACCTGGCCAGGTGACAGCTGCCAGGTCCGGCAGGCAGTTGGCGCCCACGTCCAGGGACAAGACTTGTCCTTGGGTCATCCAGGGACAGGAGCTCAGGCTGGGTCTCAGCTTTGCCATCGGGGAGCTGTGTGGCCTTGGGGAGCCTCAGCATCTCTGCTCTGAGTCTCATGTTGGGAGCAAACGGACCACACGCTTCCATCTCAGTTACCCAGTAGAAGACACGTTGAGTGGCCTTTTTCCTTTTTTTTTTGGTGGTATGGGAGATTGAACTCAGGCCCTTGTGCTTCCAAGGTAGGCGCGGTACCCCTTGAGCTAAATTCCTGGCCCTTAGTGGCCTTTTCAAAGGAGCCTGGGGGGTTTAACTCCCAGATCGGTGGCCTGGCTGCAGGGACAAGGAGCGAGTCAGGGATTCCCAGCTAATGGATCCAACAAGCGTGTGTCCAGCTGGTGTGGGTGTGAGCTGGGTGAGGGGCTGGATCTGCAAGGATGATCATCCCCGAGGCACTTGAGACCAGCTTCTCCAGCACAGGGGAGAGGGTGGCAGGGGAGAAAGGAAAAGGGAAGGTGCCCTGGTGCAGCGCTGATTGCAGGCAGCCCGGGGACGCCCAGGACACCCGAGCACTGTCACCGGCGTTTCCTACCTCCCCATGGCGAGGCTGAGCTTGTGTGCCCTGCCTAGCACTGGGCACGGGTCCCTCACACCGTCTTCTCTCTCAGGGGCATGCCCGGGGAGGAGCCTCTCCGGGCCGCAGGTGTGGACACCCTGGGACAGTCACAGGGCATCAAGACCAGCTGAGCAGATTGAGCCCAAATCACCAAATTCCTCTCCTCAGCCCATGCCCCAGGCAGCCCCATCCGGGCATGGAAAGAGGGACTCCATGTGTTTATCCATGTACGGAAAGAATAGGGATGCTCACGCTTCCTAAAAGTCAGGGCCGGGGCCGGGATGCCACACAACAGCCCCGTCTTCCTGCTTGAGAGAGGAGGAGCAGGGGCACTGATCCCAGTAGGGGACATCCAATCCCTGCCTCCGAGCTGTGTGTCCCCAGACCAATCAACTGATCTCTCGGAGCTTTCTGAGATAGGAAGCCTTATTCTGCTGCCAACAGGGTGGGTGAACGGAGATGAAAGACAGGAGAGGGTGTCCCAAGGGTGGTGCTCAGAACAGAGGAATTAGTTAAACGTTTTTGTTAAATCTGAGTTGTAGGACATCTTCCAGGACGAGGGGGCGAATAAGAGCCGCACGGAGAAGAGCAGATGTTCAGCGGCAGAAGGCCACGTGGTGTCCCTGCCCCTCTCCTCCTGCGTCTGTTCAGTTTTGGTCTTTGTGGTTTCAGGGATCAGGACCTTGCGCTTTCGAGGCAGGCATGGTGACACTGAGCTACATTCCCAGCCCTTGTCTGTTCATTTTGTTCTTCTTCTCTTTTCTGCAGTAGTGGGGATGGAGGCCAGGGCCTCACTGTACCACAGCCCAGCTCTTCGTAGTCCATCTTGTGGCAGGGTCTCACTGAGATTCCTCTTCTCAAAGTTCCCCCTTCACCCTCCATAAACGCCGCGAAGGAGTGAAAGGTTGAGAACCCAGAGTTCAAGGGCGCACTGGGGGGAAGCGACCTCTGGCCTGCTCTGTGATGACGATGGCGGCATAACTAGGGTTTACTTATTTCGATTCAGACAGTGGCGTACCCCCTGTTGTCCCACAGAGGCTCCCCCCAGATTCCTTGCAGCAGCACTCCATGCCCACCCTGTTTTGGTTTTGGGCCTCCCCGAAAGCCTCATGTGGTCTCAGTGCCTTTTCAGAGGTGGCTGGGTCCCGATGCGTGACGCAGGGATCACCAAAGCAGTCCTCTCATTGGTTTGGCACCACCTAGTCCCGGTAGTCTGGATATGATAAAAGGGGCAGGAAGATGCTGCCAAGCTCCCTTGGTGCTTTGCTGTCCTCTGTCCACCGTGAGCTGTTTCTCCTCTGCGATGCCCTCTGCTGTGCCACCTTACCTTGGAGATAGCCGACTATGAACTGAAACTTATACAAACTGTGAGTCAAACAAAACTTCCCCCTTTATCTTCACGTAACAGGTATTCTATCTCAGTAATGAGAAAAGAATAAAGTAACCAAGACACGGCCTTGCCTGGCAAAGCAGTGACCTTTCTAGGAAATGAGGCAAATCCCAGCTTCCTGCCCAAGCTCAAGCCACCAATCAGATCCTGGCACTGGAGAGCTCTCCACCACGGCTTGCGGCTTCTGGGAGGAATTTGCTTCCTTTTCTCACACCTTAGCCCAGGACAGGAAGCCTTTCTAGCTTTGCATTTCCCTGCTCAGTGGTCCTTGCGCAGATTCCCTCAGGCTTGCTGCCCCTTCCCTGCCAGGTGCCACTTCTGGCTGTTGGTGTGACCAGCACCCATCAGTGGTGTGTCTGACGGCGCTACATGTTTGGCTCCAAAGGGCGGCCCAGGCCTTTCCTGCACATCAGACTGGCTGGTGTCTCTCCCTACACTTGTGCTTGTGTAGACTTTCATAAGACTTCCGTCAGAGCTATGTTTCTATGCCAGGGAGAAGCAAGTGATCCACATTTTCTCCTTGGTGCCAGTCTGTGCCACAGAAACTTCCACACCTCAAACAGGTCCAGACATTATCAGTGGCCCCTGACCCTGGGAGCTGAAGGACAGTCGCTTCTCCTACATTCACAGGGGATGTGATTTCTGTGGTCTTCTCTGGCCAGGGACACCTATAAAGCAGCTGGCATTTTCCAGCAAATGTTTGTTGAATGACTGACTAACTGAATGAAGAATGAATGAGCAAGTATTAAATTCCAAGAGAGCTGTGGAGTCCAAGGTCTGGAATGACCCGAGTGACTTACTGAGAAGCACATACAGGTTGGGAAGAACACTTGTTAATGGAGTCACTGTGTAGGGCAAGGGTGGGTTTTACTTGGCAAAGCGCTGTCAGAATCCTGCCAGAAGCGCTTTTTGCCGTCACCTTTCACTTTTCCCAACTGCACACAAGTGGAATTTGTGTATTTGCTAGGACTGGACAGCTCCTCTTTTGGTCCAATGCAAAGGTTTTACATTTTCAGATAACTCAAAACACATTTCAGCAAACATATATATGTGTATATATATATAGGGAGACAAGGACTCCTTGTATATATATATACATGTGTATATATGTATGTATGTGTATATATATCCTTGTCTCCCTCAGGAGGAGAGGGGTGATGTGCTTCTGGTTAGGGCTTAATTTACCAACTTACAAAGTCGGTTGCCAAATCCAACACTTGATCATCTGGCCCAGATCTTCCCTGATGATTCCTGGTTTTCACCCTAGGAATGGACCCCAAGAAAATAATCAGAAATATGGATAAGGATTTATGCTTCAGGATGTTCCTTGCTGCATCACTTAAGGACAGAAAAAATAAAACAAAGCAAAGATAGGGCCAGAGATTTGGCTCAGTGGTTCCGGGCGCCTGCCTCGCAAGCGCAAGGCCCTGAGTTCAATCCCAGTAACCACATATAATGCTGGGTGTGGTGACTCACGCCCACCATCCATCAATACCACACACCACAGTGCCGGGCGTGGTGGCTCACGCCTGTCATCTCAGCACTCGGGAGGCAGAGTCAGGAGGATTGCTGAGTTACAGGCTTGCCTGGGCTACATAGTGAGCTCAGGGCCAGCCTGAACTGCAAAGCGAGACCCTGTCTCAAAAAAAAAAAAAAAAAAAAAGCAAAGATAAAAGCAACCTACCCAGAGAATAACTGGGGCCATGGGGAGGAAGGAACCTTCTCCACTGTTGCTAGGAGTGCAGACTGGTGCAGCTGCTGTGGAGATTGGTGTGGAGATTCCTCAGAAACAAAAACCAGAGGTTATGTTGGACCCAGCCAGTCCCCATCTCAGTATCTTCGTCAAAGAGTTTAAAGTATCACACCACAGTGACCCATGTGTATAGCAGCATAGTTTATAAAGCTAAAGCTTGGAACCAGCCAACTGCCTACTAACCAATGAATGGATAATGATGATATGCGTTTTTTATACAAGGCAGTACTACTCTGCCATAAAGAAGGATAAACTCGAGACATTTCTAGATAAATGGATGCATTTCAAGATCATACTCTTCAGTAAAATATATCAGACACACATGTTTACATATAACATTGTTTGGTGTGAGAAACTGAAAGTGCAAATAAGGATCAAAATGTATAATAGATATGGGAAGTAGGAAGCAAATTTCAGATGGGAAAGGGAACAAGGGAGGATAGAGAGGGAAAGGAAGGAAGGGAAAAGAAAACAGAATAGAAAGAAAAATGGAAACAAAGCTTTTGTAAATAAGGAGTGGGAGAGGGGTTGAAGGGAGGGGAAAGAATGAGAAAAAAAGAAGAATCAAGGTATATCATATACAGGTATAAATTCCCTATGACAAATGTGATCATTCTGAGTATCTAAAATGTACCATAAAATTAGTTTTAAAAAAGACTATAGGATGAGCAATCGGCTGCCAGTACAGAGGTTGACAAGACTATGTAACGACTTTGGAGTATTAGAATAGGTTCAGGGTAAAATATCAAGAGAAGAAACACAGCAGAAGTATATGGCTACAGTCATTTCAGACATGAACAAATATGTGGCAGGCACCACAAAGACTGGAAAGAAAGTACCACGTGTGAAGTGGTTAGTGTGGCCAGCGTCTGCTGGTCAGATATTGTGGGCCGGGTCATCTGCTACATCTCAGGCGTGCCCGCCTGGGCAGAGCAGTGTGGGGCTCCTGCTTCCTGGGCTTTGCTGTCTGCAGGAGGTGTGGCCCGAGGTGCAATATTAAGAAAACCACTGAAATAAACCCATAATTACAAACCGTGATCACTGCTATTAAGGAGGTTATTTTGGAGAGTAAGATGGTGGGTGATTGTTGTCTTCTTTTTGTTTTATATTTTTTCTTTCTGTTTTATATTCTTCCAATTTTTCCTCTGATCTCAAATGCCCAGCAGAGGATCTGTCTTGACTTTGTTATTAGAAAAACAGAGGACTTTAAAAAGCATCTGTAGAGTGAGAGGTGCAGCGCGGGGTGGAGCACGTGCCCAGCGCACCAGGCCCTGGGTTCCTTCCCCAGCTCCGCAGAAGGCAGAAGCAGAACAAGCACAAAATCCCCGAGAGTGTGTCCCGTTTCCAGTGGTCTCCAGAGACGCTCGGGCCACCTGTGAGGGCCGAAGCCTGTCTCTGGAGCGGTGGTAACGGGATGAGCTTCTGTTGCTGCTATATCAAATGACCACAAACTTAGTTTGATGTGTGTTGACCTTTTTGAAACTGTACTGTGGTTCATTGTGGTGCGGCGGGGAGGCATCCTTGAGACCTTCCTCCGGCTCGAAAGGACAGCGAGGCTTCTGCCAGCACACGGACACCCCATTTTGCGGCTAGGCCTTCTCTTTGCCTTACAAGGACATCCCAGAAGGTTACGTTTGGTTCCTCTTAATAATCCAGGAGAGTCTTCCCATCTCAAGATCCTTGGTTTAATTCCATGTGCAAAGTCCCTCTGTCATGTGAGGGGAAGTTTGGGGCTCCAGGAACCAGGTCTGGGTATCTGGGGGCCATGATCCAGCCTCCCATAGCAATTTATCAGATTTTGCGGCTCCACTGCCAGCTAAGCCTTGTCAGCCAACCCGGAAGTGCTGTGTCTAAGGTATTGGAGCTTTGTGTTGTGCTGTTTTGTTTTCTTGAGAAAAAAAAAGGTGACATATTTGAAAATAAATTTGTGCTGTTAGGATTATTTAAATCTTTGGTGGCTGCCCCTGGCCCTGCAGGGTCTGCCTTGTTATTTTAAAGAATTTGCTTGGTGGTTTTCATAGAAAATAGGAGAGACGGCTGAGTACACAAACGAGAGGCAGAGAGAGGCAGGAGGGGCTGCGGTGCTCGGATTGCAAACGCTCGGTCCGTTGGTCACGCTGACGCAGAGCGTGTGCCCGAGAGAGGCGCGTGTGGGTGGGCTACGTGGGTGCCGCCGCCTTGCTGAATATTCATGGCTGAGGATGTGGAATAAATTCTGCAGCAAACTGACAGAGGGCAAGTGAGGCCTGTCCTGGAGTCTCGTCTGCATCCTCACTTCTGAAAAACTGTCTCTTGGGGAGCATGTGTGTGTGTGTTCATGTGTGCACGTGTGTGCCCGTGTGCACGCAGAGGCCAGAGCGGGTGCTGTGGACTGAGTTAATTCACACAGAGCAGTCCCGTGGCCAGAGCCGCAGAGATGTGTCCTCCTGGCTTGGTGACCTCACCCAGAGGGGTCTGAAGAGGCCAGAGGTGCTCTCGGGCAGCTCTGGAGACCTGCGCTGTGGCCTCCAAACCACCTCTGCACCCCCGGGGACTTGGGTTCCTTGTTCAGAGGTGAGCAGTTCTACAGGTCCCAAGAAGGGACACAGGCACACACACACGGCCACTCCCATGCATACACTTGCACGCATGCACACACACGCACACACACACACACACAGACTCAGGACTAAGTCCCTGGGTGGCCAAAGGCCAGAATATTCTGGGTAAAGAGAGATGTGCTGGGCACCCCTGGAGGGCACCGGTGCAGACCCTTGAGGGCAGAGGATGTGGGAGGAACAGGACTTCAGACACCGGCTTATGCCGGACAACTCCTGTGACTGCCTCTTCCTCCCGGGGCCCTGCGGTTTCCTTGTTTGTCTCGCAGGGTCTGCTCCCTGCCAGGGCGGCAGCCCGCTTTCTGCTGGCCCTGCAGCTGGGCTCTGGGCATGGAAGCAGGTGAGGAGGCACCGGCCGCCCTGCCCCGGGGTCCCACGGTGACAGGAACTGTGCTCAGCGAGAGCAGGCACCTCCTGGCTCTGGGCAGCGAGGCGCTGCATGGCAGGTGTGGCCCGTGGGAATGTGAGCACACCCGGGCTGTGCTTCCATGCTCTGTGTCTCAAGAGAAAACCTAGTGGCCCTTCCCTTGGTCCTCTGGGGAGCAACACCCTAAGAACAGCACCCTGAGAAGGCACCGCGGCAGGGCAGACGGGCTCGGGCCCACGACGTCGCGACTGTTCACACCCCAGCTAGGGACTGGAAGAGGGGGGCAACTCTGGGCTTGCTCGAGATCAGGCAGGCGGGCCCCGTGTGCAGCAGGGGGGGCAAAGCAGGCGCAGTGCTCGGAACGTGTGCTCCTGGCCGGGTTGCTGCTTCCTCCTCCACGGTGCCTTGTGGTCCGTGCTGTGGGACGCATCATCTGTCCTCTGGCAGACGCCCATGTCCCGAATCTCGGCCTTGGTGCAGACGTTACCATAAAGGGCAGGAAGGGCTGTGCAGGCTTCGCTGAGGCTCTTGAGCTAGAAGATGGCCCCGGCCACCTAGGGGGTCCCAGTGCATCACACGCATCCTTCAAGTGTGGAGTGACCTCAGGAGCAGGGTCAGCACTGGGCAAGGAAGGGTCCCCAGCCAAACACAGGGGCAGAAGCTGGCAAAGGCCCAACATGGCCACACCGTGAGGAGTTGATTGGTTAAGGTGGGTAATAAGGATCTGGCTGGTTATGGTGGCGCTCTGTGAGGCTGAGGCAGAAGGGTCCCTGTGAGGCCAAGGCCACCGCAACAACACAGTGAGACCCTGTCTCAGAAAACCAAAAGGTGGGCTGGGGATTTAGCTCTAGTGGTACTGTGCCAACCTCGGATGCACAAGGGCCCAAGTTTGATCCCTGGTACCGCTAAAAAAAAACAAAAACAAAAAAAAGAAAAGAAAAAACAAAAGGAAAAATACCCACACCAAAGTGAGGGTCAAGGTATCAGTGGGGCCACTTTCTCCTGTTGCTCTGGGGACACTTTCTGCCCTGCCCAGCTCCTCAAGGTCTCCTGGGTCCTCACCCAGTGCCTCTTCCTGCCCTGCAACACTATTGCCCCTCCAAGGACAAGGGTCACCTCTAGTTTCACAGTTCTTTTCTTTCATCTGTATACCAAGGCCTGAACCCAGGGCCTTTGCACGAAGCTGCATCCTCAGCCTTTTTTTACTTTTTTTTTTTTGGTGGTATTAGGGATCGAACTCAGGCCCTTGTTTAACCAAGGTTGGTATGGTACCACTTGAGCTAAATCCCTACCCTTCTGTTTTTACTTTTTTATTTTGAGACTGGGTCTCGCTAAGTAAGTTGCCCAGGGTGGACTCAAACCCTCACTCTTCCTGTCTCAGCCTTCCTGAGGGCTGAAATTCCAAGCCTATGCCCTGTGCCAGCCCCATGCCAAAGTTCATTTTCTTTGTTTGTTTTTTTGAGACAGCATCTTGCTTTGTATTTCAGGCTGGCCCTGAGTTCACTATGTAGCCCAGGCTAGCCTTGAACTCAGCAATCCTCCTGGCTCTGCCTCCCAATTGCTGGGATGACAGGTGTGAACCACCACGCCCAGCTTTGTGGTATGTGGTGTTGATTGCTGGTGGGTGTGAGCCACCAAACCTGGTATTGTTGTATGTGGTTACCGGGGATCGAACCAGGGAATCTGCGCTTGCTAGGCAGATGCTGGAACCACTGAGATAAATCTCCGGCCCCCAAAGTTCTTAGTCACCTCGGCCAAGTCCATCTTCCCAGGTCAGGCGACACAGCCCTGGAATTAGGGGTTGGGCATCTCAGGGCCGTCCACCAGCCCGTGCCCTGGCTGCGGGGGTGGGCGACCCCACCTTCCAGGTGGGGTGATGCTCGTCATCGCTGGCCCCACATGCCCCTTGGGGACCCCGACTCCTGCAGGCAGGGGCTGGAGGAGGGCACTTACGCAGTTGACCCAGTTAGTAAGCTAAGGAATTGGGCTTCTGAGAGGCAGAGGCAAGAGGTCTTCAATTATTTAGCAGTGTTTGCGTCAAGAGCCATTACAGACCCTCAACAGCGACTTCCATGATAGGTAGTAAAATAAATACTACACTAACGAGGGGTGCGCTCGGAGGCAGAGGGCACAGTGACGAGCCCTGTGGGGACCACAGGCTGAGGGCGACAGACAAGGGGTCCCACGAGGAGGGTCTGTGGGTCCCACCTGTGGGTCCCACGAGGAGGGTCTGCCCACCCGAGGCAGCTGCTGTGTCCTTCTGGACGTGCCAGGGCTCTTCTGCGAGGCAGCCTGACCCTGCTTTCCTAGGAGCTGACCCTGCGTGCCCTGTGCCATGAGCTTTGTCACTCAGGCTCTGCGTCCAACAGGACTTTGTAACCAATAAGATTTCCTGGCCCGTGTGCAAATGAAAGATCATGGACTAACTTTGTAGAGCTGCACATCCTGGCTGGCACTTTGGCCCTGTAGTTTGATTCAAAATATTATCTTTTCTTGATCATTCTGACTTCGGGGAAGAGCCAGGAGTCACACAGTGCCAGATTTGGTGACTCAGGTAGATGAGGGCACAGCGATGTGTTTTATGAGCTGCCTCTCCATTGGATGATGTGTGCAGTGGCTGCCTTCACCATGTTTTTGATCATGCTTGGTCGAGAAGGGCCCCCGAGTTGCTTCAGGAAGTGGCAAGAATGATGATGGGTCCAGAGTGCTGGAAGCGAGGGGAGGATTCCGAGGGGGTCAGTGGCAGTGTGTCTTTTCTCGACTGACTTTTCAAATCCAAACCCCCACTGTACGCCTTGACCTCCAGTGACCTCAGCTCCCGGAACTCGAGCGGGCACTGCACACAGGTGGACAGCCTCGGGGGTCAAGGCAGCTCCTCACTTCCGGTCCCACAGACCCGGGGTTCGCCGGGGGCGCTTTCTGGCCACCTTTCTGAGCGGCCTTTTGGGTCGGGTCTTAGACCGAGCCCACCCGCGTCACTCCAGACTTGGCCTGGCAGCACGGCGACCGAGCCCCACGCTCTGCCCTGCACTCTGGGCATCAGTCGGGTCTCTGGCGCCTGCTCCTCCTGCCTCGCTCTCCCCGGGATGGCGGTGGGCTCACTTGGGCTCCAGGCCCAAGCGCTCTGCAGTTCCTGGTGACCTCTTCAACTCAAATGCAGAAAAATTGAATTTTTCTTCCGTAATGCGATTTTGCTTAATGTCAATTTCGCTGGACGTTTATTTATTGGTTGCTTTCTGAGGTGTCCTCGGGCACCCTCGCTGTGGCCCCAGCCCCAGCATAAGTCATATACGATTTCACTACTTGAAAGGGCTTGGGACATATTTTATCCTCGACAGTGACCTGTATTACAATTAAAGCTCATGATGTGGGGCTCTTATTTGCCTAAGGAGACAACAAGATGTGCTGTGTAATTTGAGAGGTACTTTACAATAGAGTTATCCGCGCTATAAGCTGATTATAAATAAAGTTCAGCCCAATGGCTTCCATCACAAGATCTGGATTCCCAGGCAAATAAAAGCCCACAACCCCAACGCGTGGCTGCTTCGCGCTGCTTTTCCACATAAATCAGATTGTCTCAGCCACCGCTGCATATCATGTTTATTAAACACCTTCTGCTTATTCCTAAGCCAGGTTTGTAAAACCCCGCTCGAAGAGTCTTGAGAACCTCCCCACACATCAGCTGAGGTTCCCGTCTACACGGCCTCCCCCTGTAGAAGCAGCAGTCCGGGGACTCTGGGTAGAGGCTGCGCTCCGCTCCGGAAGCGCACAGGGAGAGGCTGTACATACTTTGTTTCTTTGCCACAAATGGGTTGGGACCCAACTCTGCGGCCCTGGAGGCCTTAGGATGAGAGAGCAAGATTAATGACTTCCGTCGTCACTGCGGACAGGGGACTGGGAAGTCTGAGCAGGGAGGGTTTGGAGACACAGGGGCGTCCAAGTCCCTGGCCCGACCGAGGGGCCACAGGTCCCTGGTGCGACTCGGTCCTGCACTCACCCTCAGAGCCCACAAGGCCTCTGTTCAGTCTTCATGTTATTTATTCTACTGAGCCAAACACGACCGTGTTCCTAACTTGCGCTACTCACGCAGGACCACACTGGAACAGAGACACGGCCCCAGCCCTGCCCCACCGGCACTGCCCACCCTGGCCCAGCAGTGGTGGCCGCCACAGGAGCGGATGCCGTTACACTTCGGGCGTGAGATGCGGAGCTCAATCTGGAATATCCAGAGGTGCTGGGGAGGGGGGACTTCTCACAGTCGCTCTCACCTGGTGCAGAGTTGATGTGTAGATGGAGTTTGTGCAAAAGTATACCACTGGATGTTCTTCATAGCCAAGATCATCTGCTTTGCGACTTGCTACTTTCCCTCCCTCCCTCCCTCCGTCGTCTCCTAACTGCACCTGAGGAATCTTTCCCTGTGGTGTCCCTTTCTTAGCTGCCTTGCTTTGTCATGGCCACATAGTACTCCACTGTAATTAATAATAAGCAGCCCTGACCCCTCCCTCTTCATGGACATTTTAGCTCACTCTCACGTTTCTGTGCCCCGTATATGTTACCGCGAGTGCCCTTCCCGAGCTGTGTGTGTGCGCTCATCTGCGAACTTCTCTAAGATCCATGCCTGGGAGCAGAAGAGCCGTATTTTAACCTCTGCTACCGGGTTGTTCTGTGCACATCCTGGACAATTCACATTCCTGCCAGCTTCCCGGGCAGGAAGATAACTTTCCTGACAGTTTTGAATTAAGGGTTTCACTTGCAAAGATTATATTTCAACTTCACCAAGGGATCTTGTAAAAACAAAGTCTTAAAAAATCTTATTCAAGTCATAAATCACATTGCAGAACAAAATTAGAAAAGGAGGAAGAAAGGGATGAGATTATAAATATAAGAATACCCCACCCAGGGGTAGCCAGCTGCTGCTTCTGCGGGGATCACACCAGCACCACCCAGCCCAAGCTTGGGCACGGCTGTTCTGAGATTTGGATGACTTTTTTGTGTCCGACTGTCCTGCATTAGCCTGTGTCCACATTTCCACTACTTTGAGATACTCTGAGGTGAGTTCTGCCCAGACCTTTGGGCACAGCTGGCATCTCTTGGGTTTCATCTTTCCTGCTTCTCTGCCCTGTGAGAGCCTCCTCTAGGTCTCTAAAACATGACACTGCCTCCCAATTTAGAAATTGGGGCTCCCGAGTGAGGTCGCCCTCCTGCCCAGCCTCTGTCCATCTCTGTCCACGGGGTCCCTGTCAGTGTCCTGGGGCCGCCATAACAGGTAACCACAGAAGATGCTCAGGACAGCCGAGGCCTCTCAGTGCAGGTGCTGCCAGGGTGGCTCCTACCCAGGTGTGCATTTCCTGGCTTCTCAGTTTTTGTAGCTTTAGTACTAGTCAGAAATCTGAGCAGAGCCACAGCCCTAAGGCACTTAAGCTTTCAGAAAAATTCCCAAGCCAGCTGGGGTGAGGATGGCTAACCAAGAATTATCCTCTTGAGCCAGAGATTAAGCTCAGTGGTTCTGGTGCCTGCCTCGCAAGTGCAAGGTCCTGAGTTCGATCCCTGGTAACCACATACAATGCTGGGTGTGGTGACTCATACCCACCAGCCATCAATACCACATGCCACAGTGCCGGGCATGTTGGCTCACGCCTATAATCCCAGCACTTGGGAGGCAGAGGCAGGAGGATTACTGAGTTCAAGGCTTGACTGGGCTATTTAGTGAGCTCAGGGCCAGCCTGAACTGCAAAGCGAGACCCTGTCTCAAAAAAAAAAAAAAAAAAAGAATTGTCCTCCTTTTCTCTTGTTGTCACTGGAGGTTGAACCCAGGCCCTTTGTACCCCAGACCTTTCTAAACGTTTGGACAGAGCCTTGCTAAGTCACTGAGCTGCCCTAAGTGGTTTCAACCTCTGATCCTCTTGCCTCAGCCTGCCAGAGTGCTGGGATTACAAGTGTGCACCACCTCATCCAGCTGAGAACGGCCAACTTTGGAATGCTGTAAAATCAGAAATACAGACCCACACATGGTCCCTGTCAATCACAGATAAGAGGATGTTTGTGTGGCAACAAAGGTAGAAGTGGCGGCAGCTCAGAATGAGGGGCAGCCTCCAAATCGGTGGAGGTGGCGTGATAAAAGATGTGGCACATTCTGTTTGTCCCACATGGCTGCAGGTAAGGGGTCACTTGGTGATAGCCAGTGCTGTCCCTTAGTCACCAATTGCCAGGGCACGTGGAGCTGGGTGATGCTGGAGAAGGGCCACCTGGCTTCCAGAAACGAGGCCAAAAGGACCACCCTGGACCTCGGCGAGCTTGGCCCCAGCCAGAAGGAAGAATCCAGATCTTCTGACGGAGCCGGTGGGGCCAACAGCATCCTGCAAACCCACCGTAGCCGGCACTCTTTTTCTTGTACCCATGTGGTCTCTGCACACAGTGATGTTGGGGTGTACGAATGTTGTACCTTTGGGGGCCCCTGACAAATACCAGAGAACCTCTGAATCATTCCAGAAGATGATTTGAAAATAGGTCATTCAGTAAAACGTGTGTTCCCATTGAACCAACAATTCCATGCTAAGAAATTATTTTAAGGGCATGATCAGAAAATTATGCAAAGACAGAGAGAGGGGGCTGTTCTCTAGCGTTGTGCTTTGATCCTGCGAAGCTGAAAAATAGATTCCAGCTTCCAGAGACTGTTCTGCTCTCAGAGGAGGCACAGCCTGGGTCATGCTCAGGCCTCTCCAGGACAGAAGGGACTGAGGCCGCGCCAGGTCTGTGACCGGCGGGTGCTCGCAGGACACAGGGTGCCTGGACTCTGGGCGGGGAGGGAAGGTGCCCTGTGGTAGCTGTTACCTTCCAAATCCATCTCCAACCTCCGCTTCGAAGCCTGTGAGCAACAGAAACCTGGTGAGGGTGAGTTGGAGGTGGGCACCGGCGAGCCGACAGGGCGCTGCTGTCTGTCGGACATGAGCTGGACCTCCTGCCCTGGAGGCCCTGCTCGCAAGGGTGCAGACCCACAGGGCATTTATACTCCCCTGGCATTTAGCGTCGGGGAGGAGTAATTGCCCCGGCAGTGTCCTGGCTGAATTCCAATCTGGGTGATTACATTCTGCCTACTTAAAATTCCCCTCTCTGGGATCCATGGCAGAAGCAATTCTTCAAACCTTGCTTCCGGGTGGGGGGAGAGCTGCCCTGTCCTCTGCAGCACACAGAGGACTCTGCACCCCAGAAGTGGCTTCCTTCATGGCACGGCGCGGGGGTCCCCCTCGGAATTAACCTGCTGAGCCTACTGGAATTTCCCAGGAAGAGAGGTTTCCTTCAGGGAGCAAAGGTGGAGGTGGCGCTCAGCGGCTCAGCGTCCTTGTTGGCGTCCGGCCTGCAGGGCCCGGCCTGGCCTTGTCCGAGCTCTCTTCCTGCGACGCTCGCTGCTTGTTGCTAGCTCGCTCTGCTCGGCTCCAGGAGGTGCAGTCGCTCCCTTCCACTGGATGCTGTTGGGAGGGTGTGGCTCACCGCCGGAGGCCTCAAGTTGTTCTCCAGGCCAACAGGACCCACTAAACAAACTGGCCGAGGGTCGGGGACACTATGGGCCAGCCGAGCAAGTCTCCGTGGGCAGGTGGTATAGCTCATGCTAAGTGGCTTTATTCAGGGGCACCGGGACTTTCAACACTTGTAGCAATTGTGTTTTACGTGCACGCACGTGCACATGCACATGCACGCACACCTCAGTGAAGGCCGCGCAGGTGGACCTCAGAAAGCCCCTTCCTCCTCGTCCTTCCCGACTCCCAGGTGATGCTTCAGACGTCCACAGCCCATTTGCCCAGTCCGAGGGAAGCGCAGTGACCCTGCGGTGCGGGATGGGCCACAGTGATGCCCAGGGCAGACGGAGCGGACGCGGCGGCAGAACCTGTCCTCTTCGGGGGTCTGTGCTGGGAGTTTATGGCCAGCCCGGTGCCCAGCTCAGTAAGAAAGCAGATAGCGCAGACGAGGCCTGCGTGTGTCTACACACCCACGTGTCCGCCCTTCCCTGCTGGGCAGACACGCTCACGCGTCCTCAGCAATAAAACTCCATGCTTAGGGCGAGTTTCAAGCCTCTCTGGGGCTGGGGAGAGACTCGAATCGCGCACAATAAAACGGCGGCCCTTGCTTCCCGGGCACCCAACCTGTGGACGGATGGCGGCCCCACTGGTCTGGCCGGGGTCCGTCCTGCGCTGCTCGGGGGCAGGAGGAGCTTGTGGGTCTCAGGACCCCCAGCCGGAGGAGTGTGGAAGTGCACGGCTGCTGCAGAGGTGTCTTCCGAAAGGGCCCGCGGAGCCCTGTCCTTGCCTGCAAGGATGGGCCAGGGGAGCCGCCTCTCGGGTCCTGTTGCCCCACACCTGGCACCTGCAGGCTGGTGGGGAGCCACTTCCTGGGTGTGGCCCTGCGGGCAGAAGGCCGTGCCTTGTCAGGACAGCGGAAGCCTGGTCAGAGACCGCTCCGCGCATGCGCCTCAGGTTTCCACGCTGTGACCTTGTCTCAGTGCCCTCACCACAAGGTTCCCTGGGAAAACCAGAAGGGAAGGAGGCTGCGGCAACCCGGGAGCAAAGAGACAGGCTTCAGTTTCCCCAGATCATTCAGCCAGTTTCCTATAATTCTGTTTTCTAGTTCCCAAACCCTGTGTTTTAAAACGAATTTTAATTCATGCTTATTCAGAAAGATTATTACAGAAGCTCCATGAAATATTCAGAGCATTTTAGCAGGTCTGTTCATAACAGTCACAGAAAAGAAAAAGGAATAAAATAAAAGAGAGTGTCCCCGTGGACAGCGGTCAGCCTGTCTGGCCGTGCGCCCCTTTCCGCACAGAGCATTCCTCCCGCTCCAGGCCGCCGGGAGCGGGCGCCGCTGTCTCGGCAGGTTTTATTGTCTGGCGGAGGCTGGCAAGCGGAGGAGCGCGGGCGACGGTCTAAGGAGTCGTTGGTCGGCTGCTGGAAAATGCCACGCTGTCCCATGTGGAGCCACCTGGTGGGTTTAAGAAGCCAGGGTGGGGACCGTGGACCCCAAGGCTGAGAGAGAAAGGGGCAGGCGGCAGGCTGGGGAGGGCAGAGGACGTGGCTTCTGTGGGCTCCTCCATGGCCTCGATTCGCTCATTCTGTGTCTTTACCCTTGAAAAGCACCGAGCAGTCCCCCCACTACAGCTGTTTTATTCTTCAAATATATTATCACTTTTTAAGCTGAGGGAAAGGAAAGTACACACTCATCTTTTCATCCCAACGAGGCTGCAGGAGAAAGCCCTTCTGCTGCCGAGGTACAACACGGGAAAATGCTGCTTTTCCAAACACCACCACCTCTGCCTTCCCCCCTTTAATGGTATTCATTTTCTTTCTTAGAAAAGGGGTTAAAATTAGTAGGCACATTTCATATTAGCGTATTTCATGCAATAAAGCATAAATTATTTAAAATAACACGACCTTTTATCTTGCACCTTTTGAAGGAAGCAAATTAAAAATGTAAATTGGGAGCTAATTAATATGCAAATGTATTCATTCGCAGTTAACAATTAGCAATTAAACCTGCAGTGTCTACAAAGAGCACGGACAAAATTAGTAACTTAATTTATCATTAAAAAATGAAAACGTACACAAAATTTTAATTGACTTTCAAAATATTTCCCTTGCTTTTTTTTCCTTTCATTTTTTAATGCTATTTTTTTTAATATTAGGCTTTAGCTTTACAGATGAAACTGGGTACATGCAGCATTCGGGGGAGTTCATTAAATGGGAGCGGAGGAAGCATGTTAGGAAAAGTTTGCCTTTTATATGAGGTATTAAAAGATGACATTTAAGTGTGTTGACTTGTGTTTCTTAGCCGAGTTCAAAAGAGAAATAAATACATAGATTCTCCAGTGTTTGGGAGAGATTTGTACAGATAAAGGGAGGGAACGCCCTGCCTGTGTGTGTAGGTGTGGGCCCGGCTGTGTCTGGGTGTGAGTGTGTGTGCACGCGTGTGTGTGAGCCTGCAGAAGATACACAACAAACACCACACAGGTCCTTGCTGTGCTTCTGGTTCAGCTCTGCGAGTTCCAGTCCGAAACAGTGGCACAGAAATCAGCAGCACCTACCTGGAGATGTAAATAAGACACTCTGGGCTGCTCGCGGTGCGTATTAGCCTTCAGGGCAGCCCAGACACGCGTGTTTTCCACCTTCCATCCTGGAGGGTTTAAAGAGCCGAGCTTCTGCACAGGACCTGAATTTGGGGCTCAGGGCCGGTCTCCCACCTGCAGCCGCCCCTCCCTGCAGATGCATGTTACGTTTTCGCACAGAGTCCTGCAAACACCAGATCGGGGCTACAACCTCCCCGAGGTTGTTGGAGCAGCACCCGCTGCTGGCGCTCCACTGAGAGCCGTCGGTCTCAATCCCAAGTGCTTTTCCTTCTTCTCGAGCTGGGGCTGACTTGGGCTCCCCGTTCTGCACCCTGCCCTTTGTGAAGTTTGCGCGCTTTGTGCACAGGCCCATCTCGCCGCCCCACACAGGTGACTGCTCGAAAAGAGATGCTTGTGGCTCTTTCCCATGCTCACAGGGACGCTCGAGCTAGGGCAGGGGTCTGGCCTCTTTCTCTGGCAGATCTCATGACGGGAAGCAGCGCGGCCCGCGTTCCCCGAGTCCCCACTCCTGGTCATCGGGGACAGATGCCCGGGTGAGGCTCCCTGTGGGGCCAGGCCTGGCAGCCGGGTCCCAGCTGAAGCCACTCAGCCCTCCTGGCTCTAGCAGCAGTACGGTGACCAGTCGTTATTATTCTTGGGTCTTTACTTAGCTGTTTACATGGAATTGGAAAAGAAAAATGGCAGAGCCAGGAAATATTCTATCCTTTTGTGATTGTACCCAAGAAATACATATATGTTTTCCTCTTTTAAATTTGCAGTTCTCTGAAGTCCTCAACTGCCTTCCCAATACATCCAATATGCAGAACTTCCCCACAGTGAGAAAGACCATCAGGAACACACCGACAAACAAAAAGCTTGGTTTTGATGGGAAATTAGATAAGTTGCTCCATTAGTTCTTGACTTTGGCCCAGCATGGGGCAGGTCCGAGGAGTTCCGAGTCTGAGTTGGGTCCAGGGGAAGCAGGAGGGGAAGCACCGGATCCCAGGGGGCCCCCCAGGCCCAGGCCGGAGCCCAGCGGGTCCCAGGTTCAGAGATGCCCTTGGGGACCAGCTGACACAGGCCTTCCTTACGTAGGGAGTCGGCACTGTGCTATTTCAGCACGGAGAAAATGCGGCTCTCCTCACTGACCGTATTTCACAACCACTTAGGCTCGAGCTTCTCCTGCGCCCTCGCTTCCTGCGGAGCTGCCTCTGGGACACGGGGGACAGGAGACGCTCCCTCGGGCAGACTCGGTCCCCTGTAGGAACTGTCACCCCGCGCAATCAAAACCTGAGCGGCCCACCCCTTTCCTCTGCCAGAAAAGACCCAAACGGCCTTCCACACTTTCTATTTTTTTTTTTTTTTTGCTTGTGCGCCTGCGATATTAAGCAGCTAACAACAATCTGAGAATTAAGTTACCACAATTAGGAATTAGAAGCAGGTGGCATAATAATGGTGCTTTTTTTTTCATTTCATTTATTAGCAAAAAGAGAGAGGAGCTTCATTTATTTTCATCAGCCCTCCGTAAAAGCCCAGCAATTTGCAACACAAAAATCATTTCAAGTACCTCAGCCTCTGCAAACCTCGTTTTCTTTTTTTTCTGCCTTAAAAGCCTTTTAGAGCCCCCCCATTCTGAAAGGGTGTAAGCGTGTGCGTGTGTGCGTGTGTGCGTGTGTGTATGTGTCGCGTGGAGAGGAGCCGACTGGAGGGATAACACTGCCCAGTCCCCTAAGCAGTTTCGGGGTGCGCTTGGGATCTGAGGATGGAGCTGGGGGGCGTTTTATGGCCGCGGCCCCCACACCCTAATTTCACACCGGCTTGTTTCAGTATTGCAAAAACCCAGTTCAGGTGCAAGCCTTCCTTCCAGTGAAACGCTCAACATGTTCGCGGCACCCCCACCCGCAGTCCTGGCTCCCCCTCGTACCCCACCGCGGCCCCGAGCCCCGACCCTTCCGTCCTTGTCTTCTGCCCGCGCTCCTCTGGGTCCGGCTCGGCGCTGCGACCCTTGCGCGCCCTCTAGCGTCGCCCTCTGGGATCGCCACGGGTGCGGCGCCTGCGTCCCGCGGGATGGGGGGGGGCAGCAGGAGGAGCCGCGGCAGCGAGGCGGTGCGGGCGTTGCGGGGGCCGCAGCAGAGGGTGTAAAGGTTGCAGCAGGGCGGGGTGCTTGTCCTGGGGGCTCCCAGACCGGCAATCCCGGTACCCGACTGGCATTGCGGATTTCGGGACCCTGGGGCACTGCACTCGGGGTGGGTGTCCCGATTCCAGGTCGTACCTCGCGCCCTTTATTTCGGGGTGGCCTCCTGTGCTGTCCCCTCTCGTAGGTCCGAATCACCTCTGCCTCCCCACACGCCCCGCCCCGCCCCATTCCCTCTTCTCAGATCGTTTCTTTTATTTTTTCTACATTCCTCTCTCCCCATTTCTCTCTTTACATTTTCTTTCGCTTTTTTTGAGGTGAAGTCTCACTTTGTAGCCCAGGCTGACCGTAAATTTGTGTCGATCCTCCTGCCTCAGCCTCCCGAGTGCTGGACTACAGTCTTTTTTCCATTTCTGCTTCTCAGCCTCCAAGTTCACGTATCTGTCCTGTTCTTTCTGCTCCTTCCCCCTCCACCTTCCTTCCCGGGGAATTTCACCAGCAGTCAGAGGCCTCAGGCTCGGTCTGCGTCTGCTGCTCTGGCCTCAGTGAATTCGGACTTTGACCCTTCAAGCCAGGAAAAATGAAAACAAAATTCACAGGCGCACAGAGGAGAGAAGTCCACAGGAAGTGCCTGGAGCCCATGTGTGCTCAGCAATTTTAGAATAAAACTTGACAATCTTTATCAAGAACCTTTAATCACTCACACATTTTGTCCTAGGAACCCCATTTCTTTCATTCTAGCCCAGAGAAATAATCTGAAATGTGGAAAATGCTTCGTGTTCAAGGTTGTAAGTGAAGCTGCCATACAGTAAAAGAAGAATCAGAAATAACCTTAACGTCCAACAAAAATGGACTGCTTAAGTAAACGTGGGCTGTGTGTCACTTACTTTTGCGCCTGACCTGGGAGAAGCAGATGGTTGAATACTCAGAGAAGAAGCCAGACTCTGGCTGGTGTGCCTGTATAAGCCCAGCCCTGGAGGCCGAGGCAGGAAGATCCAAAGTTGGAGACTTAGCACGGGCAATTAAGTGATTTAGGGAGACCTTGTTTAAAAGAGGGGCCTGCTTGTGTAGCTCAGTGCAAAGACTTTGGCTTCAAGGGGACGGGGCGATCTGGGCTCTCTGTGTGCCCGAGGGAAAGTCTGGCCCCAAGAGGGACGCGGGGTCACGGGATGCGTACCTGGGCTGCCTGTCTCAGACGGAGAACAGTTGGCCCACAGGGGCCCGCCCCGCACCCGACCTTTTCTCTCCCCTTCACTCCAGCTGACGTCAGGCGGCCCCTCCCGTCCCTCTGGTAGGAGCCTCCCGCTCTCCGGCGGCTCCCACGGGTCTGGCCCCTCACCCTGACCGCGCGGCCGCCGAGCCCTCGAAGCCCGTCTAGCGCCCCCGCGTGACTGGATCTTCCACTGCAGTTAACTTTAACTTAGATGAAACAGCCTCACGAGCGGCCGCGCATCCGACGCTCCCTTACATTTACTGTCCACTCGCCCGAGCTCTGCGGGCCACGGGCCTCGGAGCGGCCTGGGAGCGTCTGTGCCGGCCCGCGCCGCTCGCGCCGGTTTGCGCGCGTCACTCGGTTGTGACAGTGCCACGTGGGAGTGTTCGCCCCGCGGGAATAAGCGCTCTGCATCTCCGCAGCTTCACTGCTTCCTCCTGGGCCCGGGGCGCCCTTCTCGTGGGGACCCTCATACTGCCTGTGCCGCGCCCGGGCCCAGCGCACGGTAGGTAGGTAGGTAGGTAGGTAGGTTCCCCGAAGTCCCTGTGGGGCAGGAAACCATGACAGCTTAGTGGAAAGGGGGGGTCTCTTGTCCCCTACTTTGCCTCTTGCTCGCGGGTCTTGCGGCGGCGGCGGGGGGGGGGGGCTGTGCCTCCCGAGGCAGCGTCCTTGCGTGTTAGTTGTGGGCATCCCAATCCCTTTCCTGCCCACGCACGGGCACAGCAGTGTAAGGGCCAGGAGAGAGGAGGGCAGGCCGGGTGGTTACGGTTCGCTCGGCCTTGGGGTCCTGGGTGTGGGTGTCGCGGGGGGAGCAGGACCCGGGACCCTCTCCTGCAGCAAGGAAAGGTGGCGAGCGAGCACGGCTTACGGGGCGCCAGCTCCCCTCTGCGGGTCAGGGCTGGCTGTGTCCAGGGTCCCTTTGGACCAGGCAAAGTCCCCGAGCTAGGCGGACAGTCGTTTTCGGTTGGCCTTGAGGAGGAAGCTCTCTCTGGAAAACCCACCAGTGTGTCAGCCGTTTTCCCTGAGGAATGTTTCTCTGCTCTCTGCCACGCGGAGGCCGGCCGTGGGCGTCACCGGGTCTGGGGCCTGTGAAAGCCACCGCGGGAGCAGGACTGGTCCAAGGCGGTCACTCGCGCAGACGCAGGAGAGTGATTCTCTAAACTTTGAAAGGAAACCGGAAAAACAGCGTGACCGAGTGTCTGTGGGAGGTGCCCGAGGTGTGCCCGCACTGCTGATCGCCGTCACAGGCTGGGATTCGCAGGATCCCTCAGACCGCACCTCCTGAACCTGCAGTTGTGCCTGGATGTCTTGGAAAATTTTTTATCCCCGGCCCGGGTCTCCTGTCCTGCTTCTGTCAGGAGTGGTTTCTCGGGAGCGGGCGCGAGGGGGGAGGGAGTGAAGTCCAGCAGGCGCTCCAGTTTGCAATGTGGCTTCTCGCAAATACCATTCCTCAGACTCTGGCCCGAGGTGCACAGAGGTCCCGTGAGAAGATCCTGAGCTTACCAGAGGCCTGGGAGCCTCCCAGCAGGGGCATTTCTTCTATGCCACCTTTATTGGAAAAATGCTGGACTTCTAGCACTGATCAAATGACCTGACAGGATCATGAGACCTGGGAGCACCGGCCCTGGAGTCCGCAGGTTTGACCACTCCCCTCTTCTGGTGGTTCATTTCCTGTGCCCGGAGGCCTAGAACCGTGCCGCTGCTGGCATGTAGGGAGCTCTGGCCAGGAGTAGCTTTTCTTGTGAGTGCTGATGTGTCTTTGGGAAAAGGGTCTCGGGCACTGGACGAGATGGACGGTCATGGGCCTGACAGTGACTGCAGGGCGCCTGCTGCTGCTGGGCTGTGCGCCTTCTGTGTAATAAGAGCTGGTCTCTGTCACACATGTTGATGTCAACATTTATCGGGGCAATTATTTAATATTTATTTTTATTAAGTAATATGGATCAAATTTTCATCACTTCTTAATTCAAGCATGAGATGGTTCAGGGTTTTTCTTGCCATCTGCTTTAGTTTAAATGATATCACGTGAGCTTCTCTCGGCACCTGACAGAACGGTACGATTGGAACAACCCTCTGGGGTCAGACAAACTTGGGCAAACACACTGGGACGAGAGGGTCGTGCACAGGTGTGTAGGTCAGCTGTCACTGTGTAACACACGATCACAGAAACGTGGAGACCGGCCCTTCGTGGGAGGCTGGGCTGGGACGGATCTGGGCGGGGCCTGACAGGCCTGGCCCAGCACAGGCTCAGGCTGCCGGCGTGGTCGCAGCCACCTGGGAGGGGCTCTCTGCACACGGGGAGCGGTACGACAGGCGAATCTCAACAGCGAAAGAGCTTTGCAGTCATATCATTTAGTCCCAAAGCCCAGGGAAGGGCACTGAGCCCACCATGAGGCCGAGGCAAGGACCACGCCCGAGCAAGACACCCCCCCCCCCGTGTGGGGCTGAAGACCAGAATGACCTGAACTCCCAGCAGGGTGAGGCACATGACCCCCGGTCAGTGCGTGAGGGCCACGGAATCTGGTGCCCAGAGTTGGTACTTCGGGCAGTGAAGGGGCCATGTGAATAATTCTACTGGGGCAATGAGGATAAATTAGACTTGTTCCAGGGGAGCCGGGAGATACGGTCACCTGAGCTGCAGGCCGAGTCCCCGTGTGCACTGTCATAGTAATTTCTCTGTTTTATATCTAAATATGAACTTCAGTATTCTCCAGATAGGCACGTGTTTTACCACGCGACCTCAGCCCAGGCATTCTTGGGGGTCTCTGTCACAATAGGGTCACCCCCTTCCTGGCTTCCCACAGCGCTGGAGCTGCGGCTTCTGACCTTCCATAGTGCCCGTTAGTGGCCGTTTTCTGCACGGTGGGATATTGCCTCTCAGGTCACCGCACATCTGCGGCCTGAAAGCAAGTGGAATGGGTTCCCCACAGTCGTGGGGGAGGAAGTCCGAAGTGGAGTTCTCGCTAGGGCTGGCTCGCTCCACGGCTCGGAGGGAACCTGCCGGGCCTCTCTCCTAACTTCTGGCCGCCGCCGGCAATCTTCAGGGCTCCTTGCCCTGTGGCTGCATCGCTCCTACCTCCACCTCCGACTCTCGACGGCCTCTGCTTGAGTCCTCCTGCCCGTCTGTGCCAGTGGTCTCTGACTGGGAAACGGCTTTAAATTCTAGGTGACCTCATCGTGAGATCCTCCGCATAGTCCCAGCTGTCATGACCCATTTCTACCTAGGGCACCTTGGGCAGGTACCAGACGTCCAGCTGGGGCCCTCTGCGCAGATGGCCATGGAGAACCATGCATGTGGTAATTCCTCAGCACTCAAAGCGAGTCACGCAGCTGGGACTGAGAACCCAGGGAAGCATCAGAGAAGCAGGTTCTGCTCACAGTGCTGGCCAAGCAAGCGGTAAGGCCAGGACACAGGACAGGCTGTCTGCTCCGGGGAGTGAGGCCGGCAGAGTTCTGCGGAATCCACCCTTGGGTAGACCTTGAAGTGGGGGGGAACGGGGAGAGGCCACGAGAGGCCCAGGAAATGGAATAGCAAGCCATGGGCATGTGCAATAGCCAACGGTAGCTTTGTTGTTAGTCCTGGCTGGTAAGTTTGAAGCACCTGAGCTTCAAACTGGGGTTGTAGAGCAGCGGAGGGGAAGACCAAGCAACAAAGCCAAGGTTTGGACGCTGTGCTACCATGGCTGCCATTGTCAAGAGTACGCAGCGTATATCTGTCTGTTTTCCATTACTGTGGCACAATGCCTGGGACAGGCTCAGCTTGTAAAGTGGCTCATTTGCCTCACAGATCAGGAGGTCCAAGGCTGTGGCCCCAGCATCTCCTTGGATCTAGTGAGGACATCATGGCAGAAGCTGTCACCATAGTTAAAACACATGTAGAAGGAAGAGGTCACACCTGGGGGCAGGGAGCCACAGTGATTCAGGGGTCAAGGTCATGCTGGGGACCAGGCTTCCAAGAGCTGAGCCTTTGAGAGATTCAGCATCCACCCTGCAGCAGGGGAAATGCCTCATGGCTGGCTTCGTCGGCCACATGTAGAGCCCCAAGTGGGGGCAGGGCCCAGCCCTGTTCACCAAACGGCTTCTGCTCGCTGGGCTCTTAAGTGAACTACATGTCCCAGGCTCCCTGTAGTGAGGGGACGCTGTGTGACCACGTTCTGGCTGGGGGGATGTGGGAGAAGAGGTGGCTGTGGGGCCTGCCATGTGACACTCCACACGTTATTTCCTTCTCCACCTGCTGAGGGCAGAGGGGCTGGCGGGGAAGTGGGTGGCGGAGGGGCCGAGCACGGTCCGAGTGCCACCACTGCCCGCGCCCGGCTGTGTGCGGCAGTGGAAGCCCCAGAGGGGTCCTGGCCGCGGCTCTTGACACTTCCCGGGCAAGGAGTCCCCTACGGACAATGGCACATCAGGTCTCTGCGGGGCAGGACAGTGAGGACAGATGGAGGCCTGGCCTGGCAGAGGAAACTCACGGGCTCAGACGGCAGCTTTCACCCGCGTTATGGGGCCCCCGAGCGGAGTCCCCCACTTCCTAAGGCCTTTAAGTGGGCCCTGGAGGCCAAGGAGCTTGGCCGGGCTCTGGGACACAGAGGTGTGGCCTGGCAGGGGAGGAGGGGTGCCCTGGCTCCGTGGGGTTGGAAACAGGGGACCCCTCATGGATGAGCACCTGCCACTCATTTCTTCTCCCTCACTTAATCTCCCACACACCTTCATGCCTTTGTGTCCCCTGGCCTGAGTCGGGGGGGAGGTGCCCCGGGCCTGAGCAGAGGGAGGCCTGGGGGGTGTCTCTTCGGGGCCCTGAGGCAAGTAGTGCTGGTCCCCGTGGCTCGTGCAGGTGGAAACAGGGCCTCTTCACCCCAGGGCAGGCCGCGTTAGAGGAGGGGACCCCTGACCAGCAGACACCCCTTGGTCCCTGCCCCAGGACGGCGGTGTCATGGCCAGCGTCTTTGTGCTCGGGGCTGGGCAGGTTCTTAGCAGATGTTCAAGGCAATGGTTCCAGCTTATTTCAGCAGCCTGTGCTTTGGTGGCTGCTGGTGAGGACGCACACACACATGTGCACGCACAGACACACACAGACCCAGGCATGTGTGCGTGCACACACGCGCGCATGCACACACACACACACACACACACACACAGAGCCCGTGGGTCTGGCAGATGCAACTGGCCTCTGGGCCCCTTAGAATTAGATGCAGGTGGCTAATGATCCAAGCCAGGAGGCAGCAATGGGCAAGATTGCTCACGCCTCTTTCTGCTTGGGGCTGGAGTGGGGAGGGCTGGGGATCCAGTGGGCCTCGCCCCCCGTGGCCCTCGCTTCCGTGGCCGGCTCTGGTGGGCTTGCTCCTCCTTGGGGCTGAGGCACACCGCAGGGCAGCAAAGGGCAGGCAGAGAGAGGTGGCGACTCTTAGGGGCTGGGGCCGGGAACCTCTGACCTACTGATGCCATGACCCCTGCTCGTGTGTGGCCTTTAGGGTCCCAGAGCCCTCTGCATCCACCCATGTCCTGTTGTCTGGGGGTGAGGGGTGCTAGGGCAGCCCGCTTCACAGGGGAGGGGCCGCAGGCCTGCCGGCTTCTTTTTACTTTGTCATTGTTGCCTCTTGTGCTTCCTGTCCTTTTCTTCTCGTCAGGCCAGAGCAGCCATTTTCCATTTCCCGGAACAGACAGGCTCAGGCCTAGCAAAGCAGGCTGGGAAATTCACAGCTCCCTTCTGTGTAGGACACTGGGTTCCGAAGGCCTGCCCTGTCCAAGCTCGGGCCGGAATGCCGTGGGAGGCGGAGGGGGGTCAGCAGAAAGAGAGCAGACAAATCACATCTATGACATGAGAGAAGGTGGGGTGCCTCCCCCAGTTCATCTAGTGTCTTTGGTGTTGCCGCTCTGAGCCTCAGTTTCCTAAGCTGCTAAAGAAAGGTGTTGAGCCTCGGTGATGACCCAGACCCTTTCCAGTTCTTCCCGGCAGAGCTGTGAAATTCAGTGAGGGCCCCTCTCACTGAGGGGGAAGGGCACACTAACAGGGCCTTGCAGTTGGGCAGGGCAGGCGGGGCTCAGCGGAGGAGAGGGCAGAGCAGCCCAGCATGCTGGTTGGGACCGGGCTCAGTCCTGTTCGTGGTCGCAGGTGACAGAAACCGCACAGGGCAGGGACTGGCTGGACATCACAGTAACTGGCCCCAGCGTGGCTTCCCAGGGGCCGACCGCACTGGGCATCACTGAGGCCCCAGGAAGGCAGAGATGCCGCCGCCTCTGCCTCACACTTTTGGGGCCCTCCCTGGGACAGCGGACACTGTGTAGGAAGCCTGTTGTCCTGCCACCTCCACGCTCTGGGCCCTTCCACGCCAGCCACGTGGACAGGCCACATGCCCGGAGTCTGGCAAGGCCCCGCCGGCCAGAGGCAACAGACACGTCAGTGAAGGCACCGTCTTGTGCATCCAGTTGGCTGGCATCAGAACCCGGCAGAACCGAAGAGCCCCAGCAGGAACCACCTGGCTGAGCTCGGCGCCCAGAGCCGAGAGGATGATAGTGACGATTGTGTGAAGCCCCAGTCTGGAGATGGGGTGCTACGCTCCAGTGGATGATCAGAATACGCACACTGCGCAGAGGTCCAGGGGGCCCTGCTTCAGGCATGGCTGCACCCAGGTGCTCAGATGCCAGTGCTGGGGCTCGATTCCCCGCTTCTCCCGTCTCGCTCTCTTCTGTGCTGATGTCTTTCCTAAATCACTCTTCTCCTAGAACTTCCAGGTTTGTACCGCCCCTGCTTGGAGCGTTGCCAACGGATAGACTCACTCCGCCCTTGTAGTTCTAGCCAGTCTTAGAAGCACCTCTCACGGGTGTGGTGACAAGGGCTTCCTTGGAGCTTCCCTGACCGGGCCAGGGGCATCCTGTGCCTCTCGAGGATGGGCAAGGCACCAGCCAGGTCTTGGGTGTGGTGAGGACACTTCCTAGAAAGACATCGGAGGGGCTGCTTGTTACCAAAGAGGGAAAATGGGCCCGAGTGGGCCCGAGTGGGCACTCGTGCCTGTGACCCTGTGGAGGACGCGTAACTTTCCCGTCTTTTGCTTTCTCTTACTCAGCAAATAACCCTTGCCTTGCCAACCATGGTGAGACCCAAGTTTGTGCACGGTGTAGCAAGAAGGCTGTGAGACTGCTGGCAGTGCCCGCGTGGGTGGGGTCGACTCAGGACCAGGGGTCCCGTGGGGATAGATGAGCAGGGGCAGGCGAAGCGCCCAAGCCAGAATCCTCTGCACCACGGGAGGAGCCGCCAGACCCGCGGTTTTCCCGTGGGCAGGTGGGAGGCCCTGCGTGCGTTTAGGCTGCGGAAACTCCCCTGGCTGCCAGAGGAAGCGGGAAGAGGCACAGGCAGCCCTGCTGAGGCCTGCGCTGCACGCCAGCTCCCTTCACACTGCCCAGGAGCAACTGTACTAGGTGGCGTAACGTTTTCTCCAAAGATTACTTACTCTCCGCAGGCCCTGAGCATATATCTAAAAAAAAGAGACTTTGATAGCCCAGGACACAGGACAAAAAAGGAAGCAATGAGAGAAACTGAGGCAGAAAGCCACCAGCTCTCTTTCCACTATGAAAGCAACTTAGCCCTTAAGTCACCAGCGTTTCAAGTCTGGGGTGCAGCGGAAACGCCGTGCATGCGTTCAGGCGTCCATGCGTCCATTCATCCTCCATCACGCATGCCCTTCCCCAGCCGCCAGCCCCTCATTCCGTCCAGCGAACTCCACCGTCCTGCTCACTTTCCCTGCACTTGCATCGGTCAGAGAGTGGCTCCAGCATCAGGTAGAAAGCTGGAGAGAAGTGCTCGGAGCAGGGAAGTGGGTAAAGTGAATCAAGATGGCATCGGAGCTGGCTGTGGAGTGGCTTCTTCACGACACACAGGAAACTATAAACCAGCCGTGCTGTGTAATTGACCACCGAGTATTTTTCACTCAGGCAGTTCGAAATGTACCAAATCCAATATCATACCAGTGATTTGAGTTGTTAATAATCAAATTGCAAATACCTTTCCATTTGGCTTCAAAAAGCAAACAGCCATTCAGAATAATTTTTATGGGTCTTAGAATGCAATATAAACTTAAAATATTGTGTTCGCAAGTCCTGTTGGCATGACTGTATTATAATTTATATTGGCCTATTTTGATGTACAGTGGCATAATGAAATTTTAAAAAATAGCTTCTGTAAAGCTGCATCGAAGCCCAACTCAGCAGCACGGATTAATAGAAGAACATCATGGGGATTCATTGCATATGTTTTTACGGAGATTGCTGAAGAATGACTGTGTACCAGAACTTTAACTTCAGCAGGGTTTGCAGGATTTTTCAGGTTCCAGGCCCTGTGAGGGCCCCCCAACTCCCTGTCCCACCCTCTCTTCAGTGTCCGAGCGTGTGTGCCTATCTGTGCCCAGCCTCCATCTCCTCTGCCTGCCACGCCCTTCCCGTCTGCTCTGCCTGGAGACTGCCTCTCAGACACTCTTCCGCTCTGAGCTAAAACACCATCCCTGCTGAGAAGTTTCTCTGCTGCTGTTAGAAGTTATTACAGCCATTCTTCCACAGCAATTTACAAGGAACTCCACCACAGCTCTTGTCACAGTATGTCACTATTATTTGTTTACAGTCCCGAGACTGAGTCCCCTGACAACCTGACCATGATATGTTCAACTCAAAAACCTCAGTACCTAAAACCATGGATAGTGTGTGATATATGTCCTAGGAATGTTTGTATGGCGGTGCTCTGGAGGGGTAGGTGGGCAGATGTACGGCTGGGTGGGTGGGGCGGTCGTGGGTGGATAAACAGGTGGAAGGATGAGCGGGTGGACGGTGAGTGGACGGAGATATGGGTTGGTGGGTGGATTGAAGGTGTAGACTTCCTGGAGGATAACACTTTTCCTTCGTGGCTGAAGGAAAAGTGTTATTTCAGCACAGGTTGTAAAATATTTCAGGACTTACGTGGGGCGATAGACAAATTAATTTGTTGGGTGTTTTCCAGCCAGATAGCCTTTGATTCTACGATTCTACTATAGAGCTGTACCGCGGCACAGACATGCGATACATGCTCACTTCACTTTTAGAGTCTGTTTGTAAAGCGGTCCAGGAAAAGCCTCATTGATAAAGCAGCAGTGAAACGGAAGCCTGGGGTCGGAACGCCCCTGATAGGGGCGTGAGAATCGTGGCATTCTAAAGTATATTCTCCTGTTTCTTGCCCGTGAGCTTTTAGGGTGCAGGGGTTTTTTAGCTCTTTGATTTAACTAGAATCTATTATTGTAGATGGCATGAGGTTGGCTTCTAAAATTATTTCTAAATAGCCAATTATCCAGAGGTCATGGACTGAACAAAGCAGGCGCCCCCTTGTGTCACGGTGCTGTCTTTACTCCAGTGAAATTGTTACATGAGGGTTTCCTCTTGCACACTCGCTCCCAGATCTGTTTGCCTCTGTTAATAGTATACGACTTCAGCCCCTGTAACAGGTAAGAAGTTTGGATTCTTCTTAGATTCATCTCCTGTATGTCCTTGTAAACATGGACTTGGAAACCAGCTTGTCAAATGTATAGGAAATTTCTTGGGACTATACATCACATTGAGAGGTTAATTTGGTGGACAGCCCTGGCACAGCACCCCACCTAAACACAGTGTCTTCTCCATTCCCACCCCTGGCTTTCATACACCACTGAGAAAAGCTTAGTTTTTTCCCAAGATATACCTATTTCTTGTACCATTTCTGTGTGTTGGTTAATTTTTTCCCCTTTAATTGTATTGATACATTTTTAATACATATTCTGACCACACTAATTGTTGGGGTTCATACCTGTTCCTACTATGTCTCGGTTCTTATTTTTTCCCTATTCCCTTATCTTCCCTTCCTCCCCCTACCCATTCCTATTTTAAAAATATTTTTTGTTTTTTCATACTTTTCTCATATTTTTTCTTTTCCTTCTTTCATCCCCTTACTTCCTTCTCTCTTCTTCTATACTTTTTTTTTTTTTTTTTTTTTTTTTTTTTTTTTTTTTTTTTTTTTTTTTTTTTTTTTTTTTTTTTTTTTTTTTTTTTTTTTTTTTTTTGCTTTTTGGAGACAGGGTTTCGCTTTGTAGTTCAAGCTGGCCCTGAGCTCACTATGGTGCCCAGGCAAGCCGCCGCGAACTCAGCAATCCTCCTGTCTCTGCCTCCCGAGTGCTGGGATTACAGGCGTGAG
>PVIC010004893.1:41466-60441 GCA_004025085.1 Thryonomys swinderianus | reverse complement strand
GAGGGGAAGGAATAAATATGATACAGAAAGAAAATAAAAGAGCATATATAAGGGGGGAGGAGGGGGGAGTGGGTAGGGATATGGGTAAAAATGAGAATTAACTTGTGGCATATACTGGTACAAATTTCCCAATGTTATATGTGATTTTGAGATGTATATAAATTGTACCAATAAAGAATTCAATTTAAAAAAAAAGAAAAGATTGAAATCTATGAAAATGGAAATTTAAATGATAAAATTAAGATAGATTTTGCCAAAATATCACTATTTGGAGAATTTGTAGTCTAATAGAATGAAAAATTCAAAAGAAATAGATAAATTCCTAGATACATACAAACTACCAATGATGAACCAAGAATATATAAATGTCCTGAATAATCCAATGTCAGTCAATGAGATTAAAAAAGTAATTAATGAAACTTCCAACTAAGACAAGTCCAGGTTCTGGTGTATTCAATGCTGAATTCTGTAACAACTATAGGGAAAATCCAACATCAATACTCCTCGTACTCTTTAATGAAATTGAAATGGAGCAGTACTCTCAAAGCTATTACTAGAAACAAGCATTACTCTGATTCCAAAACCAGTAAAAGCCTAGTCAAAGAAGAGAATTACCAGTCAATCTCTTTAATGAACAGAGATGCAAAACTTTATTAAGAAACTGGCACATAGAATGCAGCAAACCATTAAAAAGATCATAGGTCATGACCCAGTATGTGTCATTCCGGGACCAACTCTATTTTAGTATATGTCCTGTGCCAAAGTGAGCACAGGACCAGCTCTTTTTTTTCTTTTTTTTTTTGAGACCGAGTCTCCCTTTGTAGTTCAGGCTGGCCCTGAGGTCATTATGTAGCCCAGGCAAGCCTAGAACTCAGCAATCCCCCTGTCTCTGCCTCCTGAGTGCTGGGGTTACAGGCGTGAGCCACCACACCCGGCACTGTGGTATGTGGTATTGATGGCTGGTGGGCATGCGGCACCACGCCCAGCATTGTATGTGGTTACCGGGATCGAACTCAGGACCTTGCACTTGTGAGGCAGGCACTGGCACCACTGAGCTAAATCTCCGGCCCAGGACCAGCTCTTTTTAAAAAAATTCAAATTTTATTTTTTCAAATTTTATCTTTATTAATACACGTTTACAGTACACAGTAAATGCATTCATTGTGGGGCGTTCGTAGGTGGGCACAACACATCCCAATTCTTTTTACTTCCCTATCCCCTCCCTCCATCTTTAGGTCCCTTCTCATTTATGAAAGATCCATCTCCCTGTTTTCGGTTATCTGTCTTTTATTTGAGCTCAGGCAGACTACATGACAAGTACCCTGAGGAGTCCGTCATCTTGAGCGGGTTACCAGGGAATCCAGTGTCACACAGGAGTGAGCTGATAGCTGGAGATTAGCAGAGAGCAAACAAACTCATCAACCACCTATATTTGCATCAAGCAAATTTACCCCAAGGGCTCCCACAGCTTTGCCTCCTTTCACCTTTATTCTGGGTGACCTCCTGAGGCAGGTCAGACTTATAGCTTCCCTTTTACGGAAGAGAAGCCAGAGGCTTGGCGAAGGTTCTAGCATGTTTCTAGCATGTTACCTAGAAGTATATATGATTAAGAAACAGGACTTGGTGGTGTATACTTCTAATCCCAGCATATGAGGGGTGAAAGCAGGAGGGTCTCTTTGATCTATTTATTTTGTTTGATTTTTGCTTTGAATTTTGTAAGGTTTTCTTTGTACTAGGTTTTGGTTTGGATTGTTTTTCTAGGATTTTTAGGTGCATCAGATTATTATTCGGGGCTCACTCTGTGTTTCTGAGGTGGGCAGTCCCACCTAAAATTTCCTCTCAGTGCTGTGCTATGGCTTGTATCTAAATGTCCATCAAAGCCTCATGTAATATGAGCTGGGGCTTTTGGAGATGGCCAGATCTAGAATGTGTGAGGTTGGGATTAATGATGTGATGCTGGGATTTATTCACGGTGGATGGTTGCTAGGATTAAGAGTGCTCAGTCTGGGTGTGAGTGCTACCTGCCCTAGGGGTGAGTAGCCCTGGTAGAATAAAGGGATGGATGATGGTTGTTATCATGCTTGCTGCTGCTGCTTGTCTTCTGCCGCCTCCTGCCTTCTCTGCAGTGTTCCTCTGCCTTGCCACTCTGTCTTAGAGCCAAGCCAGTTATGGACTGAAACCTCTACACACTGTAAGTCAAAATAAACCTGTTTAACTTTAGGCATTGGGTATTTTTGCCTTCACAACAAGAAAAGTAACTAAGCCTGTTTTTATTGTGTTCCATATGTTTTGGTATGTATGAGCATTACTGTTTAGTTCCAGAAACTGCCATCTTCCTTGGTTTCTTTTCTTTTCTTTTTTTTTTTTTTTGAGACAGTGTCTCGCTTTGTAGCTCAGGCTGGCCCTGAGCTCACTATGTAGCCCAGGCAAGCCTCGAACTCAGCAATCCTCCTGTCTCTGCCTCCAGAGTGCTGGGATTACAGGTGTGAGCCACCATGCCTGGCTCCTTGGTTTCTTTTTAAAGAGTGCATTGTTTAGTATCCATGCATTTGGTTGATTTGTGTTTTTTTGCTGTTAAATTCTACTTTCATTGTACTATAATCTGATAATGAATAGTATAATTTCGACTTTTTTACATTTCCTTAAGCTCGTTTTGTTGGTTATTATGTGGTATATTTTGAAAGTTCCATGGGGTGCTGAGAAGAATGTGTATGTTGTCATTGGGTGGAACACTGTTAATATATATTAAGTCTACTTGTCTCAAGGTTTTATTTAACTGTTATTTATTTGTTCATTTTTTTTGTCTAGTTGATCTCTTTGTTTATGACAGTGGGGTACTGGGGTTCCCAGCTATGATTGTCCTCATGTTCATCTGCCTTTTATATTTTGTGGTATTTAGTTTATCAAGTTGGGTCACCATGGTTTGGTGCATGTATTTCTTCTTGTTGGATTGTCCCTTAACCTATAAGTAATGACCTTCTTTGCCTCTTATGATCAGTTTTGGATTGAGGTCCAGTTTATCTGAACATGAGGTAGTGATACCTGCTTTTCGTTGAATTCCATATATAGGCAGAGAGGCTTTCCTCAGAGTCTTCTTTGTTGAGAGAAGTTTCACGTCTAGGGTCTGTTGCACTGTTCAAATCTATTTAACAATAATAATAGCACAGAAATAACAAAGTAATGTGGAACTCAGTAATTAATTAGCATATGAAAAACTAGAGTGTAAAGGAGAAAAATCTAGTTGCAAACAAAATTTTATTTAATTACTTCTGGCTAAGAGCATTAGCATTTCAGGTGGGGAAGGATGAGTAATACTGAAATGGATCATCTCAATATATTTTAGTTATTTGTTTGCTACTTATATTTTAGGTATATGTATAATTACATGTTTAAAATATTTCATCCAAGTAGTCAGTCAGTTAAGGAGTGTATATTTCATGCCTGGTCGATGCCAGTTGTTACTGGGATCTGGGTACAGAGTGGTGAAAGTCTTAGAGATCTCTTCCTGAATCTTTTTTTTTTTTTGAGACGGTCTCGCTTTGCAGTTCAGGCTGGCCTGAGCTCACTATGTAGCCCAGGCAAGCCTTGAACTCAGCAATCCTCCTGTCTCTGCCTCCCAAGTGCTGGGATTACAGGCGTGAGCCACCACGCCTGGCACCTCTTCCTGAATCTTAATTTATATTCTGCATTCTGTATGGGTCTGTTGTTTTTAATATTAAGCCTTGTGCTCTGATTATAAAATTCCAAATTATTTGTGAGTTATCTTCCTATATAGATTGGAAGCTAGTTGTTAAATAAAAATTATAGGAGGCCATTGTTTTCAATGAGGCTTTGTACTAGACTCCAGCAGAACAGACTAAAAACCAAAATAGAAACCAAAATTTAGGCTATGGTAAGGTTTTATTGTTGCCAAATAAAAACTGTCATTTGATTTCCCAATTAATGAGGGAAAAACAGAAGTAATAGCTAAATTTCCAAAACACTTGGGTTTAATCCTCACATACTCAAAAGTAACTTATTAACCAATCAAGTATTTTTCTGTTGTTTGTCTCCATGTTCTTATTTTATAAGAAAAGTAACTGCAAAACAGCAAATCTTCCTCTCACTCTTTTTCAAATTAATTTATATGAAAACAAGTTCAGATCAGCTCATTGGAACATTTACTTTATTTTGTGAAATAAAATATTGTTTGATTCTAAAGTCACTAGTAAAGCTAAGATCTCTAAACTTAATGTAATTTTGACTTTTGTTTGTGTCAGTAGGTTCTCAAAAGAGTGTTTGTTGATCTAACTAAACATCTTCTAAGATGTAAAAGCATCATCTAAGTTGCCTAAGCCTGATATTTAGAGCAGTCAGGAAGTTGATTTCTTTCTTATGAATAGGGATACTTATGGCCCAGGTGTTCCTACAGAATAGATGATATTTTATCTTCTGAACTACCTAAGGCAGCACCAGCAGTGCTGAGTGGTCCACTCCAGGGGATGCTCTTTAGATTATAGTTTATCTGTGTCAGCCATAGTGTGCAGCTTCTTGGCTGTATGCTGAGAAGCATCTAGTCTGCACAGTGGTCATGAGTCATATCAGTACTCCTTGCCAAGGCAGATTTTCCCAGCTTTCCCTTAGTATGTAGTCTTTTTCTCACCATCTGTCTTTAGGTTTCTTATAGTATTCCAATCTTTACTCTTTTTAAGTTTCTTATCTTTTTTCTTATTCAATACTTTGTTAACATTTAACTTTGATGTAGTGAAGAAACTAACTTAACTCAAGAAAAGGTCTTGCCTTTGTACTTGGCTAGTTGTTTTAGCCTCTCAGAACATTCTACTTGATGGGAGTGTCTTTGTTTACCCAAGAATTTTGCCACCAGACAGTCAAATTGTGTGGTTTATGGTGGATTCATAACGCATCAATTTTGTCTCTGCAGAGTTGGAGTGTAAAGAAAATAGTTTTTCCTCTGGGAAGAAATGGATTGAAGGTCAGCTGTGTGGGTAGTATGTGAATAAGCCTCAATAATACTTTGATTCCTTTGATTTGAGTGGGTTTCTGGGCAGACCATACTGTTGTCTTGAAGTTTCCAGGAGGAGGAATCTTTTGCCATGAGAAGACATCTGAATCTTGTGCTGCGTTTGGACCCTCCTGGCCTCTGCCATTGCAGTTTTTCCTTGGCTGATCTTAATTTCTATTCTTTCAGTGCAGTAAACTATATGACATAACAACTACCAGGGAGTTCTGTGTCATTTTAGTGAGTTATCAAAACTTGTAACTTATGTCAAAGGAAGGGTAGTATCTTGTCAGAGTGGTGACACTAAAGTTTATAGTTGATGTCAAATCTTCCTTTCTTAGAGTATAGATAAAATTCAGATTAGAAGAAATGATTTGCACTACTGCTACTTTCTGATCTGTCAGCTCCCTTTTGTGCCCCCTCCCAATATTTCTCCCTCAAGATTTGGAGGTACTCTTTCTAGAGTTCATGATCATTCCTTCTGTCTTAATCCCACAATCGCTTACTTTTTTGTGAGATTATCTCATGCTTTCTTCTCTATTTTTAACATTCTTTCTCAGCAATCTTTACTAGCTAGAGAAATGTGCCCAGGTACCTCTTTATTAAACAAACAGACAAGCAAACAAACAAATAAACAAACCAAGAGAATAAGTGAAAGAAAATGATGCCCCAATCTAGACACCAGACTAATTTACAGTCTCATTTGTCCTCCTAGGAAAACTTTCCTGCATTCTTATTTCTTATTCACATTTTAGCTGATTGTGATTAAACTTGCTTTTATCTTTTCACTACAAATACTTTGGCAAAGATTATGAAAAACTATGTATTTGCTATTCAGTCATCCATTTTGTAATTGAATAAATATTTATTTAGGGCCATTAATAGATATAATGTTGGTCCCTGGGTTTAGTGATGATCAAAACAGATATCATTCTTCATTCTATGGAACTTAGAGTCTGGTAGAGTTTTCAGACAAGCACTTAGAGTATACCTGTTAAGTATTCTTGTGGGACATACAGAAAATATAGGTGACTGTTTGGAATATAAATAGAATGCCACTGTTTGGAATATAAATAGAATGCCATTTCTCTTTTCTAAAAGTATATCTGCTTCGTGGGTCTCTGACCATGATGAATAAATAATTTCATCCTCTTTCTAAGCACAGATGTGAGAAGCCTGTTGTCAGTATATACTTACTTCTTTCTTTACTACCTCATTTCGTTTCCAAGGTCTTTTGAGTCTAGGGCACTGTGAATATTTCGCATTTTCTGGATGGCTGTTGCTGGACATGATACCTGACACTCACAAATTAAAGGAGAAAAAGTTTATGTGGCTCACACTTTGCAGAGATTTCAATCCATAGTCAGCTGGCTCCAAGCCAGGGTGATAAGGCAGAGAGGCATGGCAGATGAGTCTTGCTTATGGCATGGCAAACAGAAGCAGAGGGTGTTTAAGGGAGGACAGAGGGAGATAAACCTTTGTAGGCCATGCTTCCAATAACACACCTCGTCACAGAAGGTTTAGTGCCCCACGCCACATTTAGCTATAAACTTATCAGTGCATGAGTCCACTGATGGGCACATGCTCCCGTGGCCCAAACACCTCCTAAAAGCCCCACCTATGAGCACAGGAGGCTTTGGGGGAACATCTAGATATAAAGCATACTAGGTGTGGGGCAGCCCTGACTGAGAACCAGTGATAGAGGAGGCAAACTGAAAACACAGGAGTTGTTAAAATCAGATATTTCTAGCCGGGCGTGGTGGCTCATGCCTGTAATCCCAGCACTCGGGAGGCAGAGGCAGAGGCAGGAGGATTGCTGAGTTTGAGGCTTGCCTGGGCTACATAGTGAGCTCAGAGCCAGCCTGAACTACAAAAAGCGAGACTCTGTCTCAAAAAAAAAATCAGATATTTCTATTTCTTATTGTCCATGTTACTTTGTTTCAGTTATCCATTTCCTTCCCGATTACTCCTAGTGATCTATATGCTCCTTGAGAGAAGGGATTATGATTTATTTGAATATATGATATTATTTGAATACTATCTACACATATATGTAGAGAATATATATAACCCCTTGAACTGCCAAACCTTGAGCTTTTCCCATGTTCAGACAGGAACTTTACACACTGACTGGTGTATCTACCTGGCCCAGCCTAGAGCTAGAATCACTCTTGTTACTATTTTTCATTTTATAGTTAAAAAAAATTCAAACTCCTATTCTTCATAGGTAACTCACTGATAATCTGGTGGTTCTTGTTTGCTAATCCTTGCTGTTGCCTCCACTAAAAAAGCTCTGTTCTCAGCCCTAATTCATAATTTTAAGACGTCTCCTCAGGAAGTGAGGGAAGATGCTAAGGAGCAGTGGCTTTATTTCAGGTGAAGGTGACCGACAGATCTGTGCACTTCCCCTTGCACTGGGCTGAGAGATCTTTTGACTTTCAGCAATCACTAGGATGGGCTAATTGCAGCTGACTTTGCTGCTTTGTCCCCTGAGACATTAAGTGACCTGCATGGATCCACCACCCTCCTTAATGATATAGTTGTGACTAAACTTCCTATCATGATATTTACTCTCTGCTTGGTGTCTTTCTGACTTTTATATGTCTTATTTGTTGGGGCCCTGAGTTCCTGTGGTCTTTGTCTCACCTCCTGCACCCTGCATGGTGCATAGAAAGAAATCTCAGCAAATGTAGACTTTACTACCTAAGAGGGCTTTGTCCTCATCTCTTCTTGGTGACTTAGGCTAGAAAACATGAACCTGTAGCAAGTTTTTCACCACACAGGCTTAGAGAATTCTGGCCTATTTTTTTCTAGCATCAATCCATACCCTACTTACTGCTCTCTGCAGGATTAATATATCAGTTGTTGGCCCTTAGGCCTGGAGCAAAGCTGTGATCCTCCTCATAGCAGTATATTTTAAACTTTGGGTCATAAACCACTAGATGACTGTAAAAGCAGTTGAGTGGTTAAAGTAAAATAGACTATAGTATATGAAACTAGTAGTAAAATGCTTTTCTACATGGATTTATACATATGTGTGCCTATGAACATACACTGGAAGTTGACTTGAACATATTTTAAATTATGCTATGGACTAGAGAAAACTGGAGTTTCCAACTTGTGGGTGATAACAGTTATTTGGCAGAATGTCTCAGAATAATAAATCATTAAAATTGTACCCGGTTCTCTGTAGGGAGGAGGTAGGTGTGTGTGTGTGTGTGTGTGTGTGTGTGTGTGTTTTAAAATCAACAGATTACAATATAGCTCCCTTGTTACCTCTCTAAGGCACACAGTTTACTATTGAGAAAAATCTGTATTTTACCCCCTAAGTGTCCTCCTCTGCCTGAGACAGTGGAACTCAATAAATACTTGTAGTTGTCAAATGGCAAAACTGGAGGTTAAAAAGTGGAATCTATGTAGTTTCATTTCATCATGCCCAAAATGTATTTGATGTTTCATAAATGCCATTTGTAATGCTATTGTGACACATGCCAAACAAAAACATGAATATGAGAAGCCAGATGCGTCACACACAGGTGTGGTGAATGGTCATAGACCTGTGCTGACCCTGCCCACAACAGAATGAAGCTTTTTCCCCCTCAGCGCATTTGAACAAACCAATCCAAGCCAGCAAACCTCAGATAAGGAGCGGCTGTTGCCTCCCCAAGTAATAGCGCCTATGTGCTCTTAACCTCTGTGACCCTCAAAACCCAGCAAATTCCTTCTTTCATCTGTCCTAAATCCTTTAGATTACTCTCTAAGCCAATTTTCTGTTGTACTGTATTCAATGGGAATTGAAAACAGCTGGTCACCATCTGCTCTAGATTAATTCTTCATGTACTTGAAGCTTGTAGTTACGTCATTCCTCAGCCTTCTCCCGGCAAAATATCTTATTTCCTTTAGTCCTTTTCAAATGATTTTATTTTCCAATTATTTAGTAGCCTTCATAGTGTTACTCTCAAAACCAGGATGTCTATTCTTCACACATCTAAAGTTGAGGAGGTGGATCAACATGATACTTAAAATCACCACTGCCACTTTCAAGGAGAACTTTTCGTGAGTTGTTTATTTTTAGAGGGGCAACTGTAAAGTAACAGCAGTTGTGAACTCAACTGGGGCCTGTGGAACTAGAGGAATCAGAATGTTATGCTTTGCTTCTTTTAATGCCAGGTAAGGTAGACCACTGTTTTGACTCACTGACCCTGTGTATATAAGTTGTCTAGTGAAGATCTATGGGGAGTAATTCTCATTCTTGATGATAGCTGCAGCATTATAAAAACATTTGGAAATTATATAAAATATACCCATAAAGAATTCATTTAAAAAAATTGGAAAATAACTGCTGAAACTCAAATAATATGATTCTGGTTGAGAGAATTTTTTTTAAATTCTGGAAATATTCTGCTAGACAGAAAGCAAGCCTGCCCAAGCACCATTTTCTGACAGTGGCTCTCTTTGTTTCTGGAGTTATATATGTACAACTCATTCTAGTATCCAGATTCACATAAAATATAGAAATATATATATATATATATAAATAAATTGAGTTTATTGGTGCATTTTAGATATGCATTATAATCTCATTCCTCATCGAGAATTTGTACCTGAAGGTTATAATTTTAGGGATCATTTCTACAGTTGGAGAACTTGTACCTATATGTGATATATCTTGATTCTTAATTTTTCCTATTTCCCTGTTCTTTCATCAACCCTTTGCCTTCTCTATATACATAAGGCTTGTTATGTTTTTTCCTTTGCACCATAAGGTTTTTCTTTCCCTTCTTTGTTTTTCTCTGCCCCAAACAATTTCCTTTTCTCTTTGAACATTTTCTTCCTATTTTACAATACCTATCATACATTCTGGACCTCATTTATATCTTCAGTTTCTCACACTAGAGAAATGATAGGGTATTTACACATCTGACACAGATTTCATTTATGAGTATGTTCTCAATGTGCATCCATAGAGCTATAAATATCTTTTTCTTTTAGTTTTTTTTTTTTTTTTTTTGGAAACAGGGTCTTACTTTGTTGTTCAGGCTAGCCTCAAACTCACAGCACTCCTGCCTCTGCCTCTGAGTGCTGGGATGACAGGCATGAGCCACCATGCCTGGTATTGTGATACGTGGTTATGGGGATTGAACGCAGGACCTTGCCCTTGTCAGGCAGATGCCAGAACCACTGAGCTAAATCCTCAGCCCCTAATTTATCATTCTTTATGGCCAAGTAGTACTCCATAAAATGTTTATCCAGTCTGCAGTTTTTGGGCTTTTGGGCTGTTTCCAAGATTTAGGTATTACAAACTGTGCCTCTATAAACATGGGTGCACATATGTTGCTATGATATGATGATATAAATTCTTTCATGTATATACCTAGCAGGGAAATATCAGGGTCAAATGAAATCTCTAATCCTAGCATTTTAAGGAATCTCCACAATGGTTGCACCAGTCTACATTTCCACCAACAGTGGAGAGGGTTCCTTTCTCCCTGCAGCCTCGCTAGAATTTGTTGTTGGTTAATTTCTTGATAGAAGTCATTCCTTATGGAGTAAGATAGAATTTCATTGTTGTTTTCATCTACATCTCTTGAATGAGAAATGTTGAATAGTTTTTTCATATGTTTCTTTGTTGCTTTGTTTTTCCATCTTAAAAATGTCTGTTCATTTCAGATGCTCACTTTTGAATTGGGTCTTTAAATTTGGGGAGTCTGATTTTTAAAGTTATTTATATATTCTAACTAGTAGATATTTGTCTGAGGAATAGTTGG
Organism: Thryonomys swinderianus; assembly: GCA_004025085.1. Taxonomy (NCBI): domain Eukaryota; kingdom Metazoa; phylum Chordata; class Mammalia; order Rodentia; family Thryonomyidae; genus Thryonomys; species Thryonomys swinderianus. Next base: position 49,674 of record PVIC010004893.1, on the reverse strand, counting down.
TAAATTTTTTTTCCAAATTGTTGGTGTCTTTTTGCTCTGTTGGTGATTTATCTTGCTGTGCAGAAGCTTTTCAATAAGATGAGTTCCCAGTTGTTAATTCTTTCTGCTAGATCCTGTGGTCCTGAAATTTTGTTCATAAAGGTTTTTCCTAAGCCAGTGCCTCCAAGAGTCCTATTGATCCTATCTTACAACAGGGTTAGTGTTTCTGTTTTAATATTTACATCTTTAATCTACTTCACTTTCAATTTAGAGCATGGTGAAATGTGTATGTTTAGTTTTAGTCTTTGGCAGGTTGAAACCCAGTTTTTCTAGCACCATTTATTAAACAGCTATCTTTCCCCCAGTGAGGGTGTTTGGCTCTTTTGTCAAAGAAGAGGTGGCTTAGTATGTTTGGAGTTGTTTCTGGATCTTCTAGTCTATTTCACTGATCCTCAGGTCTGCTACTTTTCCAGTACCATGCTGTTTTTATCACAGTTGCTTTGTAGTACAGTTTCCAGTTGGGGATTGTTCTGCCCCTTGGTACATCTTTGTTGCCTAGAATTGCTTTTGCTATTCTAGGTCTCTACAGAAATATTTTTGGATCAGTAGATTTCTGAAAAAATTGAAATTATGTCTTTATTCTTCAGCCCTCTGCTCTGTCTTTTGGATCTATGTTGGAGTTTTATGGGATAAATTTTTGGTTAGACTTGTTTGTCCTTAAAGTACTCCATTGTCATTAAGAAATGATGAGCTTATTGATTCATATGGACTTTTAGTGGGGGCAATTGGACTGCTGAGGATGGAACCTAAGGCCTCATGCACATTACTTGTGTACTCCAAAGATTTACACCCCAGGCAATTTGAGTAAACAGTATTTTTGTCCTTATTCCTTAAATACCTCCTCTAGCCTCACTATGCCTAATTCAGAAAGAGTCAAAAATTGTTGCTTTGTGTTTAATGTACACCATTTTTACAAGGAATAGATATTGTTAATATCATTTTTATAGATAATACACATACAGAGAAGTTTAAAATGATGTGTTCTTCCCACAGAAGTTGCAGAATTGTGATTTGGATCAAGGTTTGGTTAGTCTCTTGTGTTATAAGGATCGCCTCAGTGTGCTTGGTAAAATGCAGATCCCTGAATCTTCTGTTCAGAATCTGCTTCAGAAGAGGGGGCTCAGTAATCTGCAGTCAAATACCCTACACCATGCTGATGCAGGGACCCCAAGTCCTACAAAATGAAAAACATTACTTAATGCTGGATCATCTGTCTGAAAAAATCTAGACCTCTATTTCTTAAACTCTGTTATACATATATATGCAGGAGTTTATTAGAAAGAAGCTTGGATTCCATTACATAGCTACTGAATCAGAATCAAGAAAGGTACAGTCAGATGTATTGCTTATAACAATTCAGAGAATTCTGAGGCACCCTGAAGTTTGTGAATCCCTGGTGAGAGTCTTTCCACTGGTAGTTTCCTATCCCAGCACTTCTAGAGCTCACATGGGAGACTGAACCTGTTAGAATGAAAGATAGGATTGTAGTGGTTCAGAGCTCTTGGTTTCCTAAATGTGGAAATAAGGTCTTGGCTAAAAGAATAGTGGAAAGATGAACCATGAGAATTCATTGACCACCAGGCAGGAATCTCCTATGCTTAACTCAATGGATAAAAAGTCATAGTTCTGAAAGCCAAGTGTAGGATTGCATTTCCTATTAGAAGGAAGTAAAGGGGGTAACCACAAATTATGTCATAACATGAATGAGAATTTACAGAGGAAATAGAAAAGATAGGTGGGGGTGTCATTTTATTGAGAACTTAGAGTACTCCAGAAGATTTTCTGAAATGAACAACATAAAAAGTACATGTCATTCTGACCACTCAAAGATGAAAGCTCAAAAGACTGGGTTCTGTGAATATATTTTAAATCTAAAAAAATATATTTTTTAACAGCAGGACTGACAGAATCTTCATAGATAGCTAGGAAATCTTCATTCTGTAGGAATTATTTGCAAGCAAATAATTCTCTAGTAAATCACATATATTACACCATATGTTTATCGTATATGATGTGTGATAAAGTGAGAATGGTATTTGTGCTTAAAAGCTAAAAACCCACGAAAATGTTTAAACTGTGACTGGATGATCTAAAGATAATTGAATGGACTTAGCTTAGCTGTTTCTTGAATGGATATTTATCATGTAGGTAGATGAAAATAATTTTGAAGGTTTATGTGGATTTGTATTTAAATTTCAGTATTACAATAGGAAATACAGAAAATATTTCATAGAAAATATTTCAAAATGTCAGGTTTTAATTATATGGATTATTTTATTTATTTGTTTTTGAGATAGGGTCTCACTTTGCAGTTCTGGTTGGCCCTGAACTCACTATGGAGCCCAGGCTAGCCCTGAACTCATAGCAATCCTCTTGCCTTTGCCTCCCAAGTGCTGGGATAACAGGGGTGAGCCACCAAGCCTAGCGTTGTGGTGTATGGTACCAGGGATTGACCCTGAGACCTTGCGCTTGCCAGGTAGATGCAGGAACCACTGAGCTAAGTCCCTGGCCCTATGTGGATTAATTTTGTTGTGTATTCATTTAGTTCCTTTCATTTTGGACCAAGACAAAGGTTTTGCTTAATATTTTGATATCTATACTCCTTCACTTCTTCAATATCATGGTAATGAGATAAAAACTTTGGCAAAAAACCTTCTCTATCTCAACAACTAATCTTTATTGGTCCTGTAAGATTGTAATTATTAAATTAAAATGGTTTTTATTTAATCTTTATTGGTATATTATATATACAGATCACAATCACACTCAACATTGAGAACAGTATATAACATGACTTAATTCTCTTTTCGCCCATTCCCCTACCCAACCTATAACCCCTCATCCCCTAAATGCATAAGCCTTATGTCCTTTTTTAACCTTCACATTTTTATTTTCCCCTCATTACTTACCTCTACACCCCATATTTCTTTGAATGTTTTCTATTTCACAGTATCTAGCTCACATTCTAGAACTCATTTACAACTTCAGTTTCTCATACCAGAAAAAGATTCAATTTTTACATGTCTGTACCTATTTATTTCACTTATGAGTATGTCCTTATGGTCCATGTGGCTCATGTTTTCAGCATGAGTATAAATGATTTAATCTCATCATTCTTTATGGCAGAGCAATACTCCATTTTAGACATCTTCTTTATCTAGTCTAGAGTTGATGGGCATTTGGGTTGTTTCCAAGATTGAGCTATCACAAACTGAGCTGCAACAAACATAGGTGCACATATGTTGCTATTATATGAATCTTGTAATTTTTTCATGTATATCCCCAGCAGGGGGATAGTAGGGTCAAATGGGACCTCTAATCCTAGTTTTTTGAGGAATCTCCATACAGAGCTCCATAGTGGTTGTACCAGTCTACATTCCTACCAATAGTAGAGAAGGCTTCCTTTTTCTCTGCAGCCTCACCAACATTTGTTGCTGGCTAATTTTGAGATAGCAGCCATTCTTTGAGGAGTGAGATAAAATCTCAGTGTTATTTTCACCTGCATCTCTCAAAAGACTAGTAATGTTGAGCATTTCTTCATATGCTTCTTAGCTTCATATGCTTCTTCTTCCAAAAAGTATCTGTTCATTTCAGATGCCCATTTTTGAACTGTGTCTTTAAATTTGGAGGGGGCTGATTTTTTAAAGCTCTTTATATATTCTAAGAGTAGTGCTTTGTCTGAGAATCTGGTAAAGAGTCTTTCCCAATTTTTTGGTTGTCTTTTTGCTCTGCTGGTGATTTCTTTTGCTGTGCAGAGGCTTTTTAATAGGATGAGATCCCATTTGTTGATTCCTTCTGCTAGTTCTCCTGCTATAAAGGTTTTGTTCATAAAGTCTTTCCCTAAGCCAGTATTTCCAAGAGTTCTACCTAACCTATTTTCCACTAGATTTAGTGTTTCTGCGTTATCAGTTCTCTAATCCTTTTAGATTTTAGTTTAGTACACAGTAAAAGAGATAGATCTAGCTTTAGTCTTTGGCAGATTAAAGCCCAGTTTTCCCAGCACCATTTACTAAAGAGGCTATCTTTCCTGCACTGAGGTTGTTTGGCTCCTTTGTCAAAGATGAGGTGGCTTAGTTTATATAGAGTTGTTTCTGGACCTTCTAATCTATTCCACCAATCCTTAGGTCTGTTACGTTGCCAGTACCAAGCTGTTTTTTTTTTTAATCAGTAGCTTTGTAGTATAGTTTCAAATTGGGGAGCATAATACCCCCTGCCATGTCCTTGTTTCCTAGAATAGCTTTTGCTGTCTTAGGTCTTTTTGGGTCCAGATGAATTTTTTTTAATAAATTGAATTCTTTATTGGTACAATTTATATACATATCAAAATCATGTATAACATTGGGGAATTTGTACCAGTATATGACACAAGTTAATTCTCATTTTTACCCATATCCCTACCCACCCACACCTCTTCACCCCCTTTATACATGCTCTTTTATTTTCTTTCTGTATCATATTTATTCCTTCCCCTCACCACATTCCCACACCAAGTTTCCTATAGAAATTTTGCACTCTATAAAAGCTGTCATACTTTCTAGAGCTCATTTGCATCTACAGGTGTTCATGCCAAAGAGAAGATCCGGTAATTGTTTATCTGTGATCTATTGATTTCACTTATTAGTATATCCTCCAGGTGTCTCCATTTGCACAAGATCGATCCATTTAGGTGCAAATGGAGACACCAGATGAATTTTTGAATTATTTTCTCTAGATCTGTGAAATATATTGATGGAATTTCAATCAGGATTGCATGGAATCTGTACAGTAGTTGTGGGATTATAGCCATTTTGACAATGTTGATTCTACCTACCCATGAACAAGGGATGTCTTTCCATTCTCTGATATCCTCTTCAATCTCCTTTTTCAGAGTGTTGTAGTTTTCAGAGTAGAGGTCTTTCACCTCCTTTGTTAGATTGATTCCTAGATATTTCTTTTTTGGATGCTATTATGAAAGGAGCAGATTCCTCAATTTCTCTTTCAACTAGTCTGTTATTTGTGTATAAAAATGCTATAGTTTTTGAGAATTGACCTTGTATCCAGCTATGCTACTAAATTTGCTGATAAAGTCTTACAGTTATTTGGTAGAGTTTTTAGGGCCTTCTATGTAGAGTATCATGTTATCAGCAAATAATGACAGTTTAACTTCTTCCTTTCCTATTTTTACTCCTTTTATTTCTTTCTCCAGTCTAATTGTTGTGGCTAATGTTTACAGCACTGTATTGAACAGGAGTGGTGATAGTGGACATCCTTGTCTTGTTTTAGATCTTAGAGTGAAAAGTTTCAGTTTTTTACCATTTGGTATGATGCTGTTGGTTTCTCATAAATAGCTTTGATTAGTTTTAGATAAAACCCATCTATTCCAATTTTCTGTAGGGTTTTGATCATGAATGGATGTTGGATTTTGCCAAACAATTTTTGTGCATCTATTGAGATGAGCATAAGGTTTTTATCCTTGAGTTTATTAATATAGTGTGTTATGTTTATTGATTTACATATGTTGACCTATCCTTGCATCCCTGGGATGAATCCAACTTGATCAGGGTGTATGATCTTCTTGATGATTCTCTGTATTCTGTTTGCCATTATCTTAGTGAGGATTTTTGCATCACTTTTCATTAGGGAGACTGTTCTGTAGCTCTCTTTTTTTTGGTTGGGTCCTTTTCTCCTATTGGAATCAAGGTAATGGTTGCTTTCAGGAATTAATTACTTTTTCAGTTCTTTAAAGAGTTTGAGAAGTAGTGGTGCTAGCTCTTTGAGAGTTTTGTAGAACTCATTGTTTAAAGCCATCAGGAGAAGGGCTTTTCTTTGTCAGTTGATTTTTTATTACATTTTCAATTTCACAGATTGATGTTGGGGTGTTTAACATTTTTATATTCTCTTTGTTCAACTTTGGAAGTTCATATGTGTGTAGGAATCTACTCATTTCTTCTATGTTTTCCATCTTTTTGGAGCACAAATTTTAAGGGTAGGTGTTTATTATCCTCTGGACTTCCACTGGATCTGTGGTGATTTCCCCCTTTTCATTTCTAATTAACATGGATTTGAGCCTTTTCTTTCCTTTGTTTGATAAGGCTGGCTAAGGGTCTATCAGTTTTGTTTATCCTTTCAAAAAACCTCTTTCATTTGATTTTTTGTATCATTCTGTTAGTCTCTATTACATTAATTTCTGCTCTGATCCTTAATAATTTCCTCCTTAGTATGAGCTTTGGGTTTATCTTGCTCCTCTTTTTTTTTTTTTAGTAGCTTGAAGTTTAGCATCACATTATTTATTTGAACTTGCTCTGTTTTCCTGAGGCAGGTGTTTTCACTGCTATGAATTTACCTCATAGAACTGCTTTCATTGTGCCCCATAAACTCCTGTAAGTTGTACTGGGGTATCATTTAATTGTACAGACTGTTTAATTTCTTCTGTGACCCATTGATTGTTCAGCAGAGTGCTGTTCAATTTCCATGTGTTTGTGAGGGTCTTGAAATTCCTTTTGCTATTCAGCTCCAGTTTCAAGGCACTATGGTCTGACAGTATACAGGGGATAACTTCAGTTCCTTTGCATTTACTTAAACATGTTGTATGAACTAGGATGTGGTTTATTTTGGAGAATGACACTTGGGCAGCTGAGAAGAATATATATTCTGACTATGTGGGATAAAATACTCTGTCAGCATCTATTAAGTCCATTTGTTCAAAGGTTTGGTTTAGTTCTAGTGTTTCCTTATTGATTTTTTGTCCAGTTGATCTATTTGTGACAGTGGGATATTGAAGTCCCCTATTACTATCATATTAATGCTTATCTGGCTTTTCATATCCATTAATTTTTGTTTTATATAGTTGGGTACACTGGAATTTGGTGTATAAATATGTATGAATGTCATCTCTTTCTCTTGGATTTTCTCTGTACAAGGATGTAGTGTCCTTTTTTGTCTCTCTTAATCAGTTTTGGTTTGAAATCTATTTTTTCTGCAAATAGGATAGCCACTCTTGCTTTTTTCCAGTTTCCTGTTGCATGGAGAATTGTTTTCCATCCTTTTACTTTCAATCTATGGCTTTCTTTCTGAATTAGGTGTGTTTCTTGTATGCAGCATATTGTTGAATATTGTTTCTTAATTCATCTGTTAGTCTGTGTCTTTTAATTGGTGGATTGAGTCCATTGACATTAATGGCTATGACTGGTATGATCGATTAAAAGCTGTCATGATATTTGTCTGTTTTTAGCTCTTTTATTCTTTGGTTTTGCCCCTTTCCGTTCAGTTTTTTGCCTTGTCCAATGGGTTCAGTCTGCTGGGTCTCATGATTTTGTGACCTTCATTGGTTTTTTTTTTTCCAGATATTCTTAGAATGTTTTGGAATGCAGGTTTTGTATTTGTGAAGTTTTTCAGGTATTTGTTCTTATGGAAGTATCTTATTTCCCTATCAGTTTTGAAAGACAGTTTTTAAAGATATATCAGTCTAGGTTGGAGGTTGTTTTCTTGCAAGGCTTTAAACACTTCACTCTAGGGTGTCCTTGCATGCAGTGTTTGGGTTGAAAAGTCTGCTGTGATCCTAGTGGGCTTTGCATTGTATGTTTTTTCTTCTCTCTAACTGGGTTCAGTATTTCATTCTTGTGTTGAATATCTGGAACCATGATAATTATGTGCTTAGATATAGAGTTTTTTATACCATGGCCATTTGGGGTCCTATATGCCTTTTTTTTTTATCTCTATGTCCAATTCTTTTCCTTTTTCTGTGAAATTTTCTGCCATTATATCTGTAAACAATTATTTTATGTCTTTTGCACCATCTCCTGGTTCCTCTGTGACTCCAATCCATCTTGTTATTCTTCTTTGTATTGTCTAGGAGCTATTGGATTGATTTCTCATGGTCCCTTGCCATTTTCCATAAATTATATCTTTTCTGTTCTGTAGCTGTGATCCTGTCCTCTAAGTCTGAAATTCGGTCCTCAGCTTCATTCATCTTACTTCATAAACTTTTGATTTCATTTATTTATTTTTTTGAGACAGGGTCTTGCTTTGTAGTTCAGGCTGGCCCTGAGCTCACTATGTAGCCCAGGCAAGCCTCGAACTCAGCAATCCTCCTGTCTCTGCCTCCCAAGTGCTGGGATTACAGGCATGAGCCACTATGCCTGGCACTGTGGTATGTGGTATTGATTGCTGATGGGCATGAGTCACCATGCC